>JANHFO010003273.1:98114-119020 GCA_032468095.1 Pareas carinatus
GTGCCGTCGGCCAGACAATGTCGGCTGGCAACCCCCAGGGGGAGAGCCTTCTCTGTGGCCGCTCCCACCCTCTGGAATGACCTCCCCACAGAAATCCGAACCATCATGGATCTTCGAGCCTTCCGACGAGCCTTAAAAACCCATTTGTTTATACAGGCCGGGCTGCCTGACATGCATCTCCTCCCTGCCCTAAATAATTTTTGATTTATGAATTTTAAATTAGTTTTTAAATTGGTTTTATTTGATTCAAATTTCAGCCATTATTAATTATCTGTTTTTAGCTGGTTTTAACTCTGTTATATCTGTGTGGTGTCTGTTATGTTATTTTATGTTGTTTTTATTGGCTGTACACCGCCCTGGGTCCCTTCGGGGAGAAGGGCGGTATAGAAATCCTAATAAATAAATAAATAAACACTTGACTAACCTAGTTAGTAGAGGGACTGCTTGACTGTGATATTTTGACCTGGACTGTTGACTTTGTTTCTGGACTGTGACTGCTTTGAGTAAAAGGTTTTTGCATCTCACTGCAGTCTGCGCTTGTGCTTTTGCTACCACTTTCTGGTACAGACACTTCTGTTTCTGTGCACCATCCTTGTACCGAAGGAACCTGTTTGCAGCCAACACTGGTTACAAGCCAGGGGTGCTCTGACAACTCCCAGGGACTCCATTACCTTGAGGCACCTCACATTCTGCTTAACAACCTCAGCTGGCAGAGCCAGGATCACAGTTTTTGAGAGAGGCAATCACCTGTCCATTTGCTTAATGACTACCAATTCATTAGTAATTACTTTGAGAAAAGTTCCTTGTTTGTTGTCACTGGAAAGGCAATCAACTACTTTAATTTCATAATTGCAATTGGTTCTTCTTCTCTGATTCCATCTGTGCTACTGTATTTTTATTTGGTCAGCACTTAGTGCACCAATCTATGATATGTATATATCAAACTTAATTTTAAGGGGGTAACTTTATCCTTTTACTAAATGTAATGGAATACAGAATGTTCATCTTTGCTTTCATCAGTGTTTCTTGAAATTGGCAATTTTAAGACATGTGGACTTTAGCTCCCTTAATTCTCTCTCCAACATGCTGGTTAGAAAACTCTGGGAATAAGTTCCACACATCAGAAAGTTTCTCCATTTGAAAAATACTGAGCTAAATTATTCTACATGCAGCTTATTCAGATCATGCAAATAACCGTTACACTGCTTTCTTTGAAAAAGAGTGAATCAGTCAAAGGAAGTGTTATTTTTACCAGACAGCTGCACCACACACAGTTTTTACTAATCCTAGACATATGAGGGGAAAAACTGCCATCTATAAAACAAAGTCTTAGAGTTGGCGTAATGGACATGTCCATGCAATTTACTTAGCTCTAATATAAAAGTGATTTATCATTGTCATCTTTTGGATTTTTTCCTCCCACTTCCTAGTCTGGCACTTATAGCCTAAGTGCTTAACATCCAAGATCTAATTAAACCTCAGCCTGCTTAGCTTGTTGGCCCAGACAAGATCAGTCAGATATTTCTACCTGCAGAAAGAGTAACTACAATAGCTACTTTCTCTCATTTCAAACAGAAAATAGCCTTGGGTCTCTGAAGCTGAGGGAATTAAGATAATTAGGAGGTCTGTAAAAGGCCTTGATGTCCTGGACATTTCTTTTTACTTTCTATTCAAATCCATTCCATAACCCAAATATAAGGTATTTGGTTTAAAACTCTAAAGCTTAACAAAGAAAGGAGGGAGGGAGAGGGGAAGAGAGTATGTATGTATGTATGTATATATGTATGTATGTATTGTATGTATGTATGTATGTATGTATGTATGCATGCTTGCATGCATTCAACAGACAGGGCTATTTGTGATCCTGGCAAAGTGGAAGATAAATGAGTATTAAATTTTATTTTCCCAATTCTTTGCTTGCATGTACCGTATTTTCTGGCGTATAAGGCGACCCCTGCACTGAAGCTGCCTTTTAAGTGTCGCATTTCGCCGGCGATCTAGCCTCCAAAACTGGACCTGGGAGGGAGACAAACAGGTTTTGCCTCTCTGCGGCGGCGAGCAGGTTCAAAGGCATCACTTGGTGGGGCGAAACTCACCAGCGGCGGCCAGGCAGCGGCAGTGGCCGGGGGAGACTCTTCTGCCCCTGCACCTGCTTTTGTAAGTTTTGAGGCTAGACCGCCAGCTGGCGCGGTGGGCTGAGGAGAAAACGCCTGTTATCCTCCCCCAAAAAAATGCAATGGGAAAGATGGTGAAACTTAAAAGGCAGAGCTTTAGTGCAGGGGTCGCCTTATACGCCGGGTCGCCTTATATGCCGGAATATAGGTATGCAGTTTTTTATTTCTGCTGTTTTAAATTTCTATGCCACCTACTCTTTGGACCTGACAGCCAATGCATCTAAATAAATTAATAACAACAAACCTTTCCCATATCTCAGAGCATATTTAAAAAGAGCTGAGTGTTAATTTTATTACACCATCTACTATCTCTGAGGTTCAAGGTGTCATCCTCCTCCTCCTCTTCGTCCAAGTCAGATGAGTCAGAAGACATCTCTGGTAGTTAACGGACTTCAACTTACAAATTAATAATTGCAGAATCCATGGTTCATAAACATCAAATTCTTACAAAGTAGCTTTTCTTTTTTGTATTTGATGGGTTGTTGTATCCCAAATGTGTGTGGTATAGATGCACAGAGCGAGAAAATGTTTGTGACTCCATAACTGAACTTTTAATTCAATTCAATTGTCTGCCTAATTCTAGCACTATGTATGAAAGAATCACCTCCCCCAGGCATCCATCCAAAACTGTTGGGAAAACAATCCTGTTTTTAAAGAAATTGCATGGCCCATCTAAGGAGGATTTTTGTCTTTCTAGACTCTAAGGGGGGGGAGGACATAACATTTTTGGTTCAATCACCCTGGGTTTTTATTCCAGGTGTGAGGAGAAAAAATTGTCCAGATTCCAAATGGGAGGAAGAAGAAGATATAATTCCAGTCAAATAGTTTAAAATCCTGCAATTAACTCAGTTAAAAGTGCTATTTGCAGTCTGTAATTAAGTATGGAACACACAATATTTTGCTGATATACAGAATATATAGTAAATTGGTATTAACAGTTCTGGGATAAATAGCAACAATCTTCAATATGCTTGGTACATTTTGTGGCTAGAATCCAAAAGGATTTAAGGATTCTCTGGCTAAAGGTGCAAGATAGTACAAAAGCTGATTGGCTACTTATGATTGCAAAAAAATCCTAAGATCATGTCAACAAGCAATGTCAACCCTATCCAAGTAGCCGGAGAAAAGGCTGAAGAGCAGGCTTTAATTTTCTAGGGTCAAAAAATCACTGGTTGACTCTGACAATCAAACAAAAAGATTGTTATTTTGGAGAAATACAATGATAGATCTATACAAAATATTCAGGTATACGGTCATCACACTGATATAAATATACAATGTCAAGGGCAAAAATATGTCATTTCGATTCAACATATGGGTGCAAAAGATGGTCCACCAGAAATAGTGAATGAAGAGTAATTAATGATTGATGAAAAATTAGTAGAATATCTAGGATTAAAAGAACAAATTGTTTAATATTAAATGAAGCAAAATAAATTGTTTACTGAAATGGAATGAAAATGTAAATATTTGGCAAACATACTAGAAAAGCAAAAGTTATTGGGAAAGATCCTGATATCTGTTATACTGGAAGGGAATTTAAAAAGATGTGATAGAAGACAAGCTGACTAGAAACAATCACTGATGATCAAACATTAATTTACCAGAACTCAAAGAAACAGTTACTGCACCAGCAGAGAATTCTGGTAAAATAATATTTATTAGATCACAAAGAGAGTCGGAGCCACCCAAAAAGCTTGTGTTAATTTAAGTTTATCTTTGAATTTTGAATACCAGATCCATCTATCAGATTTGCTAACTTATTTTCCATTATAGCAAACAATAAAATATATATACACTCATCATAATATTTGAGCTATTTTTATTTTTGCCAAATACTTTAATAACTCTTAATATATGAATCAAATTCAAAGTCACATCTAGAATTAAAAAAATATTTTAAACACATAACTGTTATCCATTTTGCATTCTAGTAAACTTCGTATAGTCGAGAATATCAATTTATTCAGCATCACGGATTAATTTTTGCTGCTGTACATAATGTACCTTGACACACCTATATTAACAGAGAAAGTCTTCTCTATCAGAATTGTAGTGCAATACCAGCGGTCATAGGACTGATAAGAGTATATACTTGGGTCAGATGTTTACATCAATGCTGCCAGGCATATATGGAAACCTTGCAGTTGAAATGTAGACATAAGCAATAATGAACAGAGTCACAAGGTAATCATGTCTATCTCAGACATGACCTCATACCAACAGAAGAGCTGTTGACAATAAGCAGGCATCTACATTTATCACACTTGCCTAAGAACAATAGCAGAAAGAACTTTTGATTAATCAGAGAGGAGAAAGCTTGTTGTCTAATGAAACAAATATCATTCATATCTCTTTTCATACCATAATCTTGTCTGTCTGTCTTTTAACCACACTCTAGGTAATCCTATTAAAATATGGAAAGTTTAAAACACAAGTTTAATTTTATTCTATCAAGTTTCTGTCTGTGGGTCTCTCTCAAACACAAAACGTGGTGCCTCCAGGTATATGATATATGCCTATAAATTTTTGCCGCTGATTATACTAAGGATAACAATGTAACTGAAACGGAGAACATCTGAACAGCATACTGAAATTACTGGCCAAATGGTCTGGCTTAGTACATCCTGATTTTCACAGTTAATTAGGCTTAATTGTAACCACCACCTGTCCATTTCAGATGGGATAGCAAAACATGATTACTGCAAACCTGAAAGAGAAAGAGGGTATTGATGTTTTGCAAGGCAAAGTTAGGCACAGAAAACATAAATTCACAGCATATTTTAACTGTCAATACAGAGTTTGATTATAAAATATGAACAGACTTAAAAAAAAACCTTTTGGCTTATCTGAAAAAGTTACTTTAAGTAAGAAATTATCTAGTTTCATTAGTTTTTATTAGAAATAATTCATATCTTAATGAATATAGTAGATAACAATGTACTAATGGAGTTATTACACTGAAGACAAATAAGGAAAATTATTTTGTCTCCTCCTATAGATAAATATTATAGCTGAGGGGGAAAATATGACCAAACACTGTAGTCAGAAAAGCAAATAATATTGCAGCTAATGCTGAAACATACTTCTTTATAGCTCTTATAATTTGAACAAAAATGTAATAGAGTGATACAAAAAATACAGCTTATAATGAAAATTATAAAGTTGCAATTTGTACATGTGTTCTAGGGTGATTACATTATGACAGGGTCCCCGATAACTGTTTTGCAACTAGGAAGTGCACTCTGTTGTAGCCTTTTCATTTGCAGTCTACTTTTCCTCAGTGGATTTATTTTCTATTTAAAATAAACCCTTTCTGCATGCTAAATAAATAAATTAAAACAACCCTATATATAGATATATTAAAACTTATTATTATACAAAATATCAATTGATGTCCTAATAAAAATTATAAATATAATCCCATAAGCATACTGGGAAGAGGGAAGAGAGAAGAGAGAAGATTTCAGGGTCACACAGAAAAGAACCGCTGTTGTATACATGCAGACCATAAATAACCCTTTCAGATGCATTAGAGTTTTCAATATAATCTTTTTATTGTTACCAAGTAGCAATTGTACACCTCTGATTTGTAAAACAAAGTATGAGTCAAAAACATACATTGTAACGCCCTGTATAGCACCAAATGACAAGTAGGATAGTGCAATTTTGCAAAGTTTTCAATGTTAAACAACTTTGGGGAGGTCCCCAAATCCAAGAGCAACACTGAAAGCAATATTACATTCACCAGTTTATCAATTCACAGGATTACATTGTGGATTTTCATCTGCTTATTGGCTCATATGTCTAGCAAGATTTTAGAAAGGCACAAATTCTAATAAATAGGGCTGTGAAAAACTGCTTGAATGCAACAGCTTTGAGTGTCCTCTTGAAACAAAACTGATTTTCATTTCCAGAATGGAACAACAGTAACAAAAATGCTGTTTTGTACTGTACTTTGAACAGAGGGCAACTGTTTCATGTGCCGTTTTGACTACTGTGTTCTGTGCAATACAACCGGACTCTATGATTTGCTATTCTATTAAAACAAAACGGACCCATTCAAATTGGCCCATTCAGAGCTGCTACTTGCTGAAACTGGGAGATGGAAGAGGAAGAGCAGCGAACAGAAAGCTCACTGAGAGGCCATTTTAGATCTGAAAATACTGATAGCAACTAAGACCTGGACTGCTGTAATGAGTCAGAAGCTGGAGAACTGCTAAAGTGGTGAGTATAGAGCTAGTCACCTAATATAGGGAGATGTCTGCTTTATAAGCAAAAGCAAATAAGCAACCCTTCTCACCACTATCTGATATGCTACCCTATCAATGTCAGTGGTGGATGGTGGGGAATTCCCAGACTATAAACTCAGTCCTTAAAAGGAAGAATAATCCCTGTAGGACAGGGATATTTCTGAATTCTCCAATCCATTTCCAGAACTGGTAAGAGCTCCATCTTGCTTGAATTCACTATTGGGAATATGAAGACATATAAACAAAGGTAAGTAGTAAAATATTAGTACTGAACATTAACAGTCAGTTAATGAAAGCTATCTTCCAATGCAGCTGTAAGTCTTGACAATATGAATGATCCAAAAATCAGTGGCAGGGTAAAATGTTTAGTCAGCCTTATAAGTTAACTTAGAAATGGAGCTAACAGGCAAGTAGTTGCATGAACAGAACTAAGAGTTGTATTTGCTTCCAAGCAATTGTATTTGCACAAAGCTCACAAGTCTAGTTGGAGTAAGAAGGCTGAGATTACTATTAGTACTGAAGCCTGGCTTATTTCTGAAGAGTTCCTTTGGGCAGTTTTAACAGAAGCAATTAAGTAGAAAATCCATGTCCTTTATTTTCCTTCATTGCCATGACTTTCATAACAGTACTCATACTAGTTCCAATAGGATTCATTGCATCTATCCAGTTGTGCCATAGTTGCTCAAGCCACCTGTCTTCCCATTTCATTGATTGCAATATGACATAAAATAAGAAAGGCTTTGTAGTCATTTGAATCTAGCAGTTAGGAGACATGGTTATTTCATGTCTGAACCAGATTTCAATAAACTAAATTCCTATATTTGCAACTTGTCTATGCTATATTGTTTTACAATGACAAGATTTCAACCACAAAGAATTATTGGGATCATGTTATTGATCCTACTAGAGTTGAAGATTATAAATTTATATGCATGTCCTCCTGATATGTTTTTCCCCACAAACAGTTTTAAAGGGGATTTTGTCACCAAGGCAGTGTCAACTCAAAAAACACATATAGTTTCTCCATGATAATGTATCCCTGATCTGATATTTCATGTCCTTCAACAGCAATTCATCACCTCTGTAGATGAGCTCATCCATCTTGTTCCTAGTTGTCTACTTCTTTCTTTTCACACACACAGCGAAATCTTCATATAATGAAGTAGGATGATTTGAGCCTCATTTTTTGTGCCTTGAGTGAGAACTCTGAGTGGATACATTTGATGATCCATTAGTTTATTTTCTTGGCTGACCAAGGTGTTTTCAGGAGTCTTCTCCAATAGCAAAAAAACCTAATCAGTTAATATTGGTTCAATGTCATTTCTAATTCTGCATAAGGCCTTTATCGCAAAATGATGGAATATATGCATACAAATATTAATAATACTACATAATGAATACTAAAGAGATACTGTATAAAATAATTTGTACAGTAAATTATGTTCCACACCAGATCATGCAAAACAGATGCCAAAGTACATAAGCAATCATCTCATGATGGCTTTTCCCCAATCTCTGCTTATTTTGCAGTGCTATGCAAAGATGTCTGCGTGTAAAAAAGTTATTTGCCTCAATTGCTGAAAGAACACTTTCCTGTAAAATGAGATAACTGTGTCCGTCTTTTAATTCAAATATAAAACTTGGAATAACCACATTTTGAAGAGAAGATCACATCCAGGAACTCTTTAACGTTGTTGATTTCTGCATATCCTTAGGAGTAATGAAGACCCTGAGTTAAGATACACAACACTCATTCAAAAAAATTATTATTGGAAAGAGGTGACAGCTTAAAGTTCTAAAAGTAGCCCTTTTGTGCTTCCACGCATAGGTTGCCATGGCTACAGCTTCTACATAAAAGCAAAGTATTGGACTTATTTAAAGGAGGGGGGAAAACTCTACCTCTTGCCATTTCAACCACAATGTTCCAAGACATCTTGGCTCAAAACAAACGCGACTGTGAATGCAGGACTAAAGGACCAAAGAACAGTTTAAATCTGACAGTCAACAGGAATTTCCTTCTCCTGTTAAATATACAGAGAACATTCACAGTTGCCAGGGAAGAGAACCAAGGACAGAAAAACATCCTAAAATGTCAGGTTGTTTATTTTACCTTTCTACTCGATTTTTTTAATAATCGGCATCACTGATCCTCAGCATCAGGAGCAACTACATTTTTGAAAACTGTAAAGGTTAACTAGAACATTAGCAAAATACGTTGATAGGATCAATGTCTGAAAACAGACATATTTATTTTAAAATAATCAAGATGAAATTAAATAATCAATGCAAAGTATCAAGGAAAAATAATTCTTTCATTTATTCCAGTGTAAAATGGTCCCCTTCCAGCTTCTTTAAAATAAAGTTCTATGAACTTAGCTCATGAGCTTAGCTTTACCTCTGAAAACAAAAGACTCTTAGAAGCACATGGAAGGGAGGGAAGTTATATAAATACATTTCCAGAGCTGACTTACAAAGAGTAACTGTATCACTACTGCTGGGATCCATAGTTGTCCATTAACGGCTAGATGCTGCCCTGTTTCAGTATCCCTTGGACCTTAAGAGAAAGCTATCAAAGACTTCTTTTCATCTGTAAGGACATTTAGAACAGACTACAGCAGCTGAGAGAGATTAAGGGATTTCAGCTGAGGTTACCGTCTGCAAAATGTAGCTCTATGAACTTCATCATTCAAGAGCAATAAGTATTAAGTAAGCATTTAATTCAAAGCATCAGGACAATTTCAAGATTAATAAGCTGAATACAGCATGAGCTTTAGAGTAAAGTTACAGCCTTCTACATGCTGTTTACCTAACACTAATACATATACTTTCGAGATAATTTAAAAGATGCCAATCACCACACTATATGTAACTGCTAATTAGAAACCAGAATATAAGAAATTAACAGTAAGGAGAGTGATTTTATCTAAAGAATAAGAGGTTTTTTTATTTAGGATAGAAAAAAGGACTTCTCCCTTCAATTGGGGAAGATATTATGTGTATATGTGGGTTTTTTAGACAATTTTTTAGTTAATGTCATTTTGCTGCATTTTTTATTTTTTGTTTCTTAAATATTTTGGTGTTTTGTATTTTAATCTTTTTCAATAAATCTTTTAAAAAAGAAAGAAAAATTGACTTCTCTCCACTACTTTGTGCAAAGAATAAGCATTACTCTTACCCTTGATCCTAGTCAAATGGCCAAGGTGCCATAACAGTACAGTACTTTTACTGAAAGTTACAATAATGTTTCTATTTTTAAGTTCTATGGAAAACTGAAGTGGTTTATAACTTTAGTTAGATATCTAAGATAAATAATGTTGTTAGAATTCATCTGCCATCAAAAAAAGGTGTAGGCAATCCAAAGGAACATATTTTACCTAAGTATTGCCTACTTAAGCCTTAAGAACAGCATTTAAACCTTTACTCAAGGAATGCACAGTCACTGAGACAGAGGAATTATAGTTTTTCATAAATAACCTTCAGAAGGATTTTTAATAAATCCTTTACAAATGATTCAGTTGGCGATGGAGTTGCTCATCCCAATTATGGTGCATAAGTAAGAACTACCTGTATATATGCTTTGCTTATAAATAACATCTTATACGACTGAATAGTGGTAAGTGTTTGGTTTTTTTTTATCAGGAGTCCTAATTAACTGCATGGAAATGATTGCATTCTGAATTTCCAAACCGAAAGTAGAGCTGAGATTTCAAAAAAATCTTTACTTTTGAAAAAGAATTGATCATTTTTCACAATATGGGGCTTAGATTTAGAAAGACATATGCTAAACATTTCAGATAAATGTTTAGGAAAGTTTTAAAAATATTCACTAACATAGTTCACTGTTGCTTTACAAATATGAATATCTGCCAGAAACCACTTTGTGGCAAGGCACTAAAGCTGATATTTGAATAAGATACCGCCGTTTTTCAATCCTATCATTTATCACCAATTCATCCATTTTGATCAATTTACTAGAATAGATAGCATGTTCTGCTCACAAATTATTCTGTACACAGCATAGCTGGTTTCTATGTCCAAACCAAACATGCATGTTTAAAATATACTGATCCACGCATGGAACAAAACATCTTTGTAATGGTCCATAACAGGGGTCCCCAACCCTGTGTCTGTGACCTGTCAGCAACCGAGCCGTGCAACACACGCTCCGGTCCACAGGTAGACCTTTTCCCATAGAATTGGTTCCTGATGCCCCAAAGGTTGGGGGGCACTGGTCTTGACCACTGAATTGACCACTGAATGTCACTGAGGATAACTGCCTTTGCTTTTTGTCAGTAGCTTCCACTGTACCATATTCACTGGTCAACTGTTCCCCAATCTTCTCAATGCCTTCCATTCTGATGTCAGAATGGATATAGTAGGTTGGTATTTACCATCAGAGAGAGAGAGAGAGAAGGGAAGGGACTGAGAAGATTGAGAACCATTTCAACACTGAGTTATACTGCACTATGAGTTGTGAAGAAGCTGGGACCATTGCCTATTTGGCATCTCCTGTTTTGTTTCAACTGAAAACTGAACGACCAAATGTTCCAGTTATCAGTTATGGCAAATACAGGTAATATTTTTCTTGCAACTGGTCACTTAGCAACCATTTGAAGCTATGATAGATTCCCCTTTCCCAAAGCTACTTATGTGCCAGTTCTAAAAAGTTATTATACCTGCCCCCTCATGTATGGTCACATGACTATATTTTGGACCCTAGGCAACTGGGCCCACATTTACCCTGCAATCACACGATCATGATTTATTATGGGAACCAGCATTTACTTCCCTTTTACAGATAAAGACAAACGGACTTAAGGAACAATGGATTTGCTTAATAACTGTGGTGTTCGCTTAATGATTGTTGCAAAAAAGAATGTAAAATTGAATCCAGTCACATGATTACCTGCTTTATGACTGTCATGACCTATGTCCATAATTTCTAGGTTCAATTAGGGTTGTTAAGTGGAGGACCACATGTAATGGTTGATCTGAAATAGTTTACCACAACTTCGGGAATATGGTGGTTTGTTTGAGGTTTGAAATCAATCAATCTTTCCAATTGTATGAATAAATGTACGCAGGCTATGCGGTGTGTAATACACCGCATAGCCTGCATAATTTCATCTACTTGCCATTGTTGGAATCTTCAATAATGATAAATACCAAGGTCTTCACGTGTTCTGATCCTAATTCTCAGTAAGAAGCATACATATAAGGTTCAATTTATGCATTGAAAAAAGTATCATTTATATAAAGTAGCATTAACCTAATATAATTACAAGCCTGTTCATCCAAAGTGATTATAGAATATAAAGCTACAACAAAATTAATAAAATATGGAAAGGGGGGTGGCAAAAAGGCTTAAAATGTTTCATCTAATACATCAGATGTTAACATTATCCATAAATGAAATAAAAATGCATACCTTCTTGATGATTTCAGCTAAACAAAGCTCATTTAAGGACAACTGACTGAATAAGGAGAACGACCAGGACGAGAAACAGCATGTTCATGAAAATAAGTCAGTGTTTCCTTTTCAACTAAGCAATTATAGCATTCAGTGATTATTTACTTAGACGTACTTACTAGATTGGAAACAAAAGAAAGGAAACTTAGACAACAATACTAGGGATAACTCAGCCTCTCTAATTATTGCAGGATCACATTACAAAGCTCTTGGCATTATGCCTCCATTTTCTACATACAGAAACAGATCCCTAAGAACATTTTCCAACTCCAGATGTGTTTGGCTGACACTCTCAGTTGGACTTGCTAAATGGATATATTAAAAGCTGTCCTCTACCAAATCTTTTAATACAGAACTATTTATGAGTCAATATACACATTTGCACAAGATACTAGCAAAACTATACTCAAGATGCCTGATGCGTGGAAAAATGCTGAAGTGATTCTTATATACAGGAAAGGGGCCGAAGATGATTTAAAGAACTATCGCCCAATAAGCCTTTTTTCAGTCGTCTACAAAGTTTTCACCAAGATAATAACAAAAAGAATACTGAGAACATTAAATGATGCTCAGCCAAAGGAGCAGGCAGGATTCAGAAGTGGCTACAGCACAATGGATCACATCCAGATTGTCCAGCAAGTCATTGAAAGGCACGAGTACACCATGCCTCTATGCATGGCTTTTATTAACTATGAAAAGGCATTTGACTCAGTATTCCAGCAAGCAATAATTAATGCATTGTTCAACCAAGACCTACATAAATCTACTACAATCAATATATGAAAAAACAATGGTAACAATTTGTTTTAATGACCTTAAAGTGGAAATCAACATACAATAAGGTGCCCAACGTGATACAATATCATCTATCCTTTTCTCAGCTTGCCTTGAAGTATTTTGCAAACGAGACTGGGAAAAAGATGGAATAAAAATAAATAGCACCTATTTAAAACACTTAAGATTTGCAGCTGATGTCGTTCTCTTCTCAGAAGACCGCGAAGAGCTACAAAGACACATATAAGAGCTGCACAAAGCAGGAGAACTATTTGGCTTAAAAATAAACCTGAAAAAGAGCCAGGTTATGTTTAATAAATTCATCAAAGAAAGGAAAATCTTTATATCTGGAGAAGAACTAGACGTAGTAGACCACTACATATACCTTGGTCAATGGATCTCAATGGAAGGTGAGACAATAAAGGAAATTGAATGGCATGTTAAATGTGATTGGCAGGCACTTGGCAAGCTAAGCATAATTTTCAAGAACAACCTCCATCTACGCTTGAAGAGAAAAGTCTCTTCAGTGTATGCTACCTGCTCGAACATATGCTGATAAAGCATGGACAGAGACCTCACAATCGATATAAAAGCTATGACTGGTGCAAAGAGCTATGGAAAGATACAGCCTGTCAGCATTACAAGACAGGATAGAAAGACTTGCACATGTATTAGAGAACAAACGAAAGTATATGACATCATCAAGAAAGTAAAAGAATTGCAATGGAAATGGGCTGCTCATATAGCAAGAAGAACTGATGACAGATGGACCAAGGCAGTCATGGAGTGGATTCTACTTGATAAAAAAGATCTATGAAAAAGATCTAAAACAAGATGGATCAACAACATTAGTAAGTATTGAGGGCCCAATTGGTAAAAGAAAGCTCAGGACCGTATTGGTTGGCAATATGTGGAAGAGGACTTCATCCTGCAGTGGATAGACAATGGCTAGAATGATGATGATGATGATGCACATTTATTCAATAAACATGTTTTCCAAACTTTTGTAGTAAATTGCAAACTTTCCTTAGTCCAGTCATTTCTCTATGCACCACCCATGTAGCAAATGTCTATATGTTATAACACTGGTAACAATATTTCTAAAATGTCTAAATCTGAATCAGAAATATTGTCTTAAGGATGATCGATTTGCAAAACAAAATCACAGTGTTATTGGCACACAGCTGACAAATACTACTAGAAAGTTCAAACACATCCAATTCCACTAAGTCCAATATAAATTAAGTTTTACAAATTTCAAAAGCACAAAAAGCACTATATTAACATCCAAATATAAATGGGGGGGGGGATATTCTGAGTATTATCATAATACCCTTAAATTCATTACAATACAACTCATAGTTGACATAGATATAATTCATGTGATCTTTTACAAACCTGATGACAAAGTTTATATTTATATCTCATGCAAATATAAATTATTTCTAACATAATAGAGTCAAATCAGCTTAATGATTAATAACCAGAATTTGTACCTAAACCATGTTGGTATTTTAGAGATTTAAAAGCTGACATGTAGGAAGTATGTTTCCCCCAAAGACATTAATTTAATTACAAAACCCCTAAACTGCTATTGAAAGATTGAACAAAATAACATACATATTAGCATTTTTGAATTAAGATGTTCTCTTTTGGGAATGGAAGAATAAAAATTCCTGTTGTAGAAAAAAATAGTTGAATCCAACCATGCTAAAGATAGAATATTAGAATTCTTTTATTGTAAGATTAGAATATTTTCTTGCTATTAGCCCACGAACACAAATCTGGGTGAAACCATCATATTGATTTATCTGATTTTGTAAGAACAAAATGAGAAATTTTCTTATCAGAATACTTCATCCTTAATCTTTAGGACAAAACTAATTAAATCTTATAACAACATAGCTCAACATAGGAGTTGTTTTCTTCTTAGACTGAAGTGAAAGTAAACTATATTTATTTACAAATCAACGTCTTGACACTATCAGTGTCTTTTAATGATGTTTCTTTTTCAAGTGCATTACTGCAGAGTTGAAATAATATTTGTGTGTACCAAGTCTCTCTGCGTGGCTCTCACAAAGCTCTTTCAAGAATACTAGCCATCTCACAATATAGAAAATTCACAATGAATAAATAAGCTGTTCGTTTACAAATCAGAGTCCTATTGACAGAGCAGATCAATTTGCAGACCCTGTTTTTTTAAGAAATATATATATAAGTCAAGACTAAAATAAGTGTACAGATTAAACTTATGAAGCAAGGGAACATGAGATCCTAAGAGGTATTGTTTATCTAACTTATCTATTCTGCCAATTGAACAAAGATGGTTCAGGCTGAATTAGATGTACTAAATAAGCTTGGAAGCAACAAGCTGTTTCAATTCAAATACTATAGAGACTATTCCGTCAACAAATCACAGTTGATGAATTTTTAAGTCTATGATAACTGTAGATATATCGTTCCTACATAAACCTTTTTGTTTTCTAATGTTTAAAATGCTACTAAAATTAAGAACTGATTTCCAGATCTTTTAACTGATTCTATGAAAGATCACGGTTCAACTACAGATGTATACCTTTGTCTCTCTGGCTGTGTTAATTACTCCTTGTTCTCATATAAGGCTTCACAATAAGCCCCCTCCCCCTCCAATACAACTACTGCTTTACATTGCTGAATTATACCAACAATCTTCTCAATATTTTAGCAGATGTTCTGCATTTAGGCCTTTGGGATCTTTATTAGGTCCATTTCCCTTTCCAACCTAAAAAGGACATGCATTTATTCTCAGATTGATGCACATTTCACATTGGCCCCAGTCCAAACATCTATACACATGACTTTGAATAAAGAATCCTCATCATGAAGTTCAGAGTTAAGGCAATTTTTCTTATATTATTCTTTTAAAAAAAGAAGTCTTAATTCAAAACTTACCTCAGTAACATCCATGACTTTAATAGCTGCCAACTGACCGGTCTTGACATGTCGACCCTAATAAAAAAATAAAGAATTTTTAGGCTTCATTCACATTATTAATTAGAAGGTTAGAAAAAAAAACATGAACTCATTTGGAGCTCATTGTTTCACAGACTGCCTATTTCATTCAAGGTATTTATTACAAGCAAAAAATGTAGATATAAACATAAAAATGTAGGTCTAGATGTGTTTGGGTCTTTTCCTGTGTAGGATTAAGAGTATCTTGGCGACGTTTCAATGAGGTCTCACTCGCCATCTTCAGGCTGGTGCTTTTGCTGTTGTGCTAGTGTGAGTGAAGTATATTGGTGATGTTTCGACGAGGTCTCACTTGCCATCTTCAGGCTCGCTGAAACATCGCCAAGATACTCTCAATTCTACACGGGAAAAGACCCGAACACACCTAGAGCTACATACCTATGTAGATATGTGAAACTCTATGAAAACAAACATAAAAATAATTCAACATTGTGCCTTTTAAGAAAACGTCCAAAATATATTATTCAATCAATATTGTAGGTTAAATATTTGCATAGTGTTCAGTCTTTAGTCAATTACTTTTTGGGAAAACAAGGCAGTCTGTGGTAATAAAGGGAGCCTTCTGTCATTCTGGTGCGCCTTTCTTGCATCTATATGTCATGATGCTCCACACATATACAGGAAGCAGAGTTGGACAAAACCATCAAGATCCTGTGGATTCCCACAAAAGTGGCTGTTAAGTGACACAAACCTAATGACTGTTAATAAAGGCAGTCATCAGTGACCCTTTCTTCTAATCCACAGTAATCAGTCCTCAGCCATATTGTTTACTATGAGTCTGAAGACGCATTAGAAGTGTCAATCTTTCTTATCTTCCCATTCCGCAATCTTCTTCAATCCGCCAACACGTTTTAGGTTCAAAAGAACACATTAAGGCCTCAGTATACAGTTTTACCACTAGCAACAATTTAAAAGTAAATGAGTTTACAAAGAAACATTTACAGGTTAGTCCTCAATTTATGACCAGTTACTTAAAGTTACAACAGATCCCCAAAAGTTTTTGTAACTCAATTTCGAAGTTATAACAGCCATATACACCCGCAATCATGTGACACTTGGCAATATGACTGTAGTAGTGTCTTGTGATCACCTGACCATGATTTGTGGGTGGTTTTTTTTGCCAGTTTCTTGGATTTACTTCCATTTTCGGACAAAAAAATCCCATTGGAGAAAATTGATTTGCTTAACAACCACAGAGTTTGCCTAATGACCACAGTGTTTACAACAACTACTGCAAAAATGCAAAGAAATGTTTCCTTTGTTAAACCACAAGAGAAAAACAAAAATAATTTTTTTATTGAAACTAGTGATTTTGTCCATTTCTTTAGACCAGTTTAACCTCTTCATTATTCTGAACTCCAATATGTAAAAGACCAGAATGCAGAGATAAGGTATATGTGCAAATATTGATAGTGAACCGACACATTCAAATTTTGTTGATGTAATTTCCTAGGCAATTCTTTGAAAAGATGTGGCTTTGATGACAAGCAAATATTTGATGCCTTTCATTTCCCTGCAAAGTATTTCTACAGCCAACAGAAATAATATGAATCATGAAACACAGCGCCGAAAAGCACAACTGGCTTTGTGAATCTCTTTGCAGACCACTCTAGAAAACAGGATGCTGAACTAAGTATGATCATACTTCTCCAGTTTAGGGACTTAAAGGTACACTGCCATTATTTTCAGATTGGGAAGGTGGAGATGGACATTTTATTTCATAGTTCATGTTTTTAAAAATTTTAAAATGACAACAAAGAATCAAAAGGATATTTTTGGCAATTTCCCACAAGTAAATTGGACATAGAAGAAGAGCTGCATCTTTCAAGGCTTAACAGGGAAATTCGTTTTCTTTCTCTTTGCTGGAAAACCTAATAGGGAAGGCAGCTCAAGTAACCCTTGCTGACAGGGTCATTTTGTTCCCAGAGTGATTCCTATGTCTTTCATTTTACTGCAGGAAGTAAAGTGACAGGAAGGCCAAGAATGACTCATGTTCTCTTATCCTACTACCAGTGAAGGGAAAATGTAATCAAATCATTCAATTTTCAAGAAAGCATTGGACAAAAGATTCACCAAGAACATGAGATTTTCCTTCTTTATTTGTGATACTAAATCTGCTAATTTAATGCCATTTAATTTTAAAATTTTAAAAACTGAGCAAGCAAACAAAGACTTTCAGATAACTAGACATGGACAGTACTGAAAAACAGACATCTCTTCAGAGACTTTGCTCAAGATTATCCCTTCCTTATGCTCCCACCCTTAAGTCTGATTACAATCAAAAGACATTCCTCCTTGGGGGATGGAGAAGCAAGACCAAGCAGCTTCAAAGATCCTGAGGCTCCAGCTATAAGCCACAAAAGTGCACTGAAGCAAATTTCATTCTCATTCCCTTAAGTAAAGGTCTATGTTTACTTTGATTTCTCCAGGCAATGCAGGAAAATATTATAAAGCTCTGGAATGGGAAGTTAAGACTGTGAGAAGGGAAGTGCAACGCTAAACTCAATTTAAACAAATGCTTCATAACCTTATGATAGAGTTCCAAAATATTTTAGCACAGCATACTGCAGCAAAGCATGTATTTAAATGTCTGACTAGTTAAGGAGTCATGTAACTTTAAAAAGAATAGTTTCTGCAATGTTTCAAACTATTAATTAAAGAACACAGGAGTCCATTTGCCCCTGTCAAGTAACCAGCTGGCAAAAAGACTTCCTATTTGAATATAAATATAAATCAAGGCATGACTGTCTTAACTTACTAAGATCCATTTGAAATTACTCCTGAAAGTCAATAAATAGTTTTTTAACTTTGGAAAAAAGACTTTTGTGTCTTGTGTGCTGCCTATCCCTACTAACTGTGTATGCCTTGTTCCACAACGCTGTGATTACAATATTTTCACCAATATAATACCACTGTGTTTCACCTCTCTTCAACTGCAATATGCCAAATAATTATTGAAGCTGAAGTCCACCAACAAGAATACAAGTGATCCGTTCCCATTGTGAGACTATGTTCTTTTAGCAGAAGTGGAACAAATCCAAAAGTCAAACACAAAGACTACTGGCAACCTAAAATAAATGGATCCTTAGAAAAAGACAAAATCTTGCAGACAATGGAGTTACACCAAAAGTTTTTATAGCAGTAGAAGTTAACAAGTTTAGGGGAAGAAAATAAAATCAAGTACTACCACATGGATGCACACTGATAAGCAGATGTTAAAAGAACTCAAGCCAATGCAAAGGGAATCAGATACCTAGCTCTCAGCCTACTTTTACTATACAGGAATGCTTTTATGCCAAAATTAGATTTTTCTATGATGCAACTTACTTAACTAGATACTGATATGTGAAATCATAAAAGGCAAAATTCAAGTTCCTATTACATCACTATGATACTAAAATAAGATAGCTATTTGCTTTCAGGCAAATGGTTGTAATAGGAATGAGAGACTTCTCCAACTACGGTACTTCCTGATGTTGCTCCCATTAAGCTTAATACAGAATAAGTACACACACCCCTTACTTCACCCATGTATGTTGCCCTTAATCTGATGGTTGTCTTTATTGTTGTCTCTGTATCCAAACCCATACAGGAAATAGCTTGGAGAGCTTTAAATGAGAACTTACACAGATTCACAATTTATAGCAGATCCAATGAAAATCAATAGAACTTATAATTACTTCTTCCACTAGTCCTTTCACATTAACTTTTCTATTTCTAATATCATCTATTCTCAAATTTATTCCTGTTAATTCAAATCTCACTGCACAATTATAATTTCCCATTTGGTTCTAGGTAATTTTAGACTTATTGGATTGGTATGATTATGAAAACTGTCCTTCTTTTAGGACAATAATCTGAAGTACTTTCTAGCTCTCCCAGCTTAGCTATTACTTCTACCTTCACGTTCTTTCAATGACACCTGTACAAAGATGAGATAATAAGCCTCGCCTACTTCATTGTTCAACTGAAATTTACACTGAAAGTTTTTTGCTTGAAAAACAATACGCTTGTAGAATAGGAAGAGACAAGTTTTTCAATATTGCTTCTGGTATTCTTTTGTGATTCAAGAAAAACCGTAACTCGGGAGCAAAATGCATACATTCTATGCAAAAAGGCGTAGGTCAGTGACCATAGGTCTACTTAAAATTGTAAAAGCCTTTGTCTGGAATCTGAAAAAAGTTTAAATAGTATAGTGTGCTAAAAGAACCAAAGGTTTTTTGGTAGACAGCTGTTTCCAATATTGTCCTGCTGCACACTAGAAAATGAATGTCATAAATACCATCCTTGCTTATACAACTAAACTTGTTTATATAAAACATTATGCATCTAAAAAGCAACCCAGCAGAAGCTCATAGGTTTTCTTGCCTCAGTATACAGAATTGAAAAGGGTCTTGTCAATCTCACTTATTAACAGATGTAGAAAAACAATAATACATTGAGGAAGACATCCCAAACCATCACCTGTTTATATTTTTATCTGGATCACTAAAACTTAAGAATTGTAAATTCTCTAGAGCTCTTTCATAAAGCATAGTATCACAAACAACAAAGAGTGAGAAAAAGCAGGAAGGTCTATCCCCCTCCCTCAATTCAGTCAGTTTTTGCAACATTATTGATAGTATTATGGATTGATCAGTGTTTAGCTTGAAGAATGCTACCCAGTGCATTAAGACATTTAATTACAAGAAATCACACTAAATATAAATTTTTATCTATCCAAAACTAGATGAATAGATCAATTTTTCAAATCCAGAAGATGGTATACTATAGAGTCCAATGCAGCAAACAGAATACAGATTGTGGTGAGTCAACAAGACAGTACATAGCTTAATATCATAGGGAGAAGGAGGGAAACCAGATTTCTCATTTAAAAAAAACCCACTGGACTCTAATACATTGTACCAACTTATTATCTAGAGACCTTTTACAAGCTTTTACTTTATATTGTATACATAAATCATTCCATTTTCTCTTAAGAGGAGTCATTAACTTCTCCAATAATGAAAGACCTGATATTGTATGAATAATATGGAAGATTCTGAGATTGGCTACAGAAACACATACAATGCTATCACAAGTTCAATTTATTTTCGCAGACTCTTTCCCTCCCCAGGTTCAACATGACACTAAATTTAATGCATTTTAATTCTTCACTTGTTCCTTGAACCATAATCTATATCTATATATATAAAAATGGAACGACATGTTTGTTCCTGGTAGGTA
>JANHFO010003274.1:18375-33086 GCA_032468095.1 Pareas carinatus
CTATTGTTTTTTACGTTATTGAACAATCAAAACTTTTTCTATTAATAAAAAAAAAAAAACCTGCAACCCAATCCAATCAATATCATTCAATGTATCCTCAAGTTGCTTGCTTTGAGAAGAATATAATAAAAGAGCATCACGATCAACCATTAACCAACTCAGCAGATTGCATGTAACTTGAACTGTTTGGCTTTACTTTTTGTGCTCTTTTAAAATGGCTAATGTGACTGTCACACAGGCTGGGAATTGTGTATATCAGCACCGTGGACAGCACCACAAACCATCTGCTCCAGTGGCTGTTTGTTACCAGCTTGAATTTTCTCTGTTACTTGTAAAAATGAGTGCCGTGGATTTTGATAATCAATAATATTAATGAAATCTGGGGAAAATGTCTAGCGTTAGCATGAAGATACATTTAAGCTGGAATTTATATAGGGATTTATTTCAGTCAATATTTGGAAGGCTTTCTTCCCCCAGAAAACGGTACTATCAGCATCTCTTATTGATCTTCAATAATTTTATTTAGATAAAACAATTGTTTATGGTCCTGCCAGTCTAAAGATACACACTGATACTAACTCTTCTTTACCACAAATGTTTTGACTAAGCAGTTAACTGAATCTTAAAGCAGTACTCAACTCACCATTTTGGGGAGTTGCCCCCCCCCCAGTAGTTCTCTGCTACTTCCCCAAGTGGAAGAAATGGAGCCAGAAGATGGGGGATTAGCGCATGAGCACTGCCTTGCACACATGTTCTTCAAGATCTCCCATCTGCTAAAGCAGATGCTGAAGTTTCCACAGCTGGTTTCTCAAGAATGATTCATGAATTTCAGTAGGAAAGGACTGATGCAAGATTGGGTATAGTAACGAGGACTTTTCTTTAGATGACTGTGAGGATACTCAGTCATCCAAGTCATGGTAGACCCAGAGGTGTTTTTTCAAGAGAAAACTGGACTTTCTTTGTTTTTCCTTCCAAGAAGCTTCTTCTTGGATGAGAAGGAAAATGTCTTTAAGGGAAAACATAGAATGTCTAGTTGTCTCTTGAAAAAGCATATTTGGGACAACTTTAGCTACTGTCCTCCTTTTGAGAGGAGAGCTTAAAGAAGACAATGGGGCCTAGCAAGAAAGTCATTAAAATGTGATGGGCCATCCCTGTGGATGTAAGGAACATCTACAGAATACAGAATAATGGAATTGGAAGGAACCTTGGGGAACTTCTATACAACCCCTTGCTCAAGCAGAAGGCCCCCTTTACCATTTCAGACAAATGCCTATTCAATCTCTTCTTGAAAACCTCCAGTGATGAAGGACCTACTATTTCTAAGAAAAAGAGTTCTTAGGAAATGACCCAGAAAATCTCAGAACTCATACTCATTTTTTAAAATTAATATCTCTCCCTTTAAACAAACCATTGTAGAAATTAATTTAATAAATCTATGAAGGTAAATCATTGTATGGAAATTGGGGGACTCATGATGATGAATGTAGGAAGATATTATTTTGTTGATGATTGCATTTCTCCATCAAGCATTGTGATGGAAGTAGGATATGAAGTTGATGGCATCTTTTGACAACATCACGATGCAAGCGCTGTCTTTGGATGTCTAGGATCTTGCTGTTCCCGAAGCTTCCGTTGTTCCATATTAAACAATGACTTCAAAGGTAGAAAATAAAAGAAGAAAGAACATCAACACAAGCACCGAATCGAGAGTCTTCTTCTATTAGATACCTGCAGGCAATCGTTAACTGGCAAGTACACTTTGTAACATCTAGGTGAGGAGTCTCAAGCAAGCCAACACTAACCAATAGGAGGTCTTGGTTTTGATCAGACTCCAGAAGAGTCAGGCAACTTTTTCAGCAGGGTGTTCTTGGAACAGTGTGATGAATTTTGCTTATGTAAAGCAAAGTTCCTGCAGTACTGAACAACTTTCATGTGGTTTGAACAGCAAGACCAAACAGAACAGGCTTTAAGTGAATCACTGCACCTGTCAAGGTAGAAGCATGGCTGTTCTGTGAAGGTCTCATGGCTGTTCTTGTCAGAAGGTCTCCAGAGGGAATCACATGACACACACACCCCAAGACACTGCAACTGTCACAAATATTTGCCAGTTGCCAAGCATCTGAATTTGCGATGTTTCGGCAAGCTCTCACTTGCCATCTTCAGGCTCAGACTAGCAAGAATCCAAAAGCACTAGCCTGAAGATGGCAAGTGATGGAAAACGTCGTCAAGAGTCTTTCCACTCTACACGGGAAAAGACTGGAACACACCTAGATCTACATATATATGCATTCAATATATATATATTGAATATATATATTCAAACAAACGAATAAACAACAACACAAACATGCATACATACAATGCGCCAGGAAAGTTAGATTGGTTGTATTGCAAAGAAACAAATAACCTTTCTCTTCCCTTTTCTTAATCTACTTCCTGGTTCTCTTCTTCTTCCATATCCTTATTTACATCGTCTTACCTTAGATTTGCAAGATAATCTTCCTACATCGCTCTGTTTGCGTTCGTTCCATATTCATTCCCTTAAAATATCAAGCTTCAAATTCTCCTCTTCCATTTTTATCCATTTCAAAACTTTTTCAATCTCTCCTTTACCATTTTATATAATTTTTAATAAGTGGGTAACATCTCTTCTTATTTTGTTTAGGGTCTGTTTTTAAATCAATCTTGTGATACTCTATAATTCCAGTTCATAATTTCAATAATTTTAATAAACCAGTCTTCCTATCTTTTAACCATCATTTCATTTCTATTTATGATCATTTCATATGTTATAACATTTCACTATAAAATTTATTCCTATGCAACTTTACCTTAATTCTTTTTTTCTTTGCATGGATAACATATCTTAATCAATAATTAATCCATTCCATAATCCATAATTCAAATTTATAATTTCAATAAATCAACCTCCTATCTTTTATCCTTTCATTCCTATCAATTTTCATTTCATATTTACCAACTCCATTCTTAATTTAATTCTTAGCTTATAAATTCTTATATTTTCTTTCTGTATCAAACCCAATACATACAACAAACTTTCATAACATTCCCTTTTAACTTTCCTTTTATCATCAACCTTCATTTCTATGTATTTTTTAACAATAGTTTTAATATCCATCATTTCATATTTTTCCTTCCTATCATTCTATCCGTATCAAATTCAACACATAATACAAACTTTCATGACATTATCTTATTTAATGCCACCACCATCCTTTTAAACCTCTTGTAGTTCAAAACTTTATTACAATGACAGTTCTGATACAGTTCATAGATTTCATTTTTATGTAAAGCAAAATATTCAGGCAGAAAGGTTTCAGTCCAGTTTTTATAACTGTGATTTTTACCATACCAGATATTTGCCATACCAGTTTTTTATGTGTGTGCTGAATGTTTATTCAGTCTGGTAAGTAACACATCTGACTATGCGATGCCACATTCAGAGGAAAAGCAGTCAAAGCAAAAAAGAGGCTTTATAAAAATTAAAATCAACCCACATTAGTGTGCGTAGATTTATAATCATAGAAGTTAATCTTTGCACAAGATCCTTAGAGCTGCAAGGATCTAGAACGGAGTTTGCTGTCTTTGTTATTTAAGTTTGTAGCAGCCTACTTTATGTTATTTGTACATTTTGAAACAATTGTTTCTTGCTCCAAAATTATAAAAAATTGACCTGGATTGAATTTCTAGTTAAGTCTATAATATATATTATGACTAAACCATACTTGTTCTAGGGCTTAATCCTGCAAAAATGCATTTAGGAATGTTTTTAGTCTATAAAACTCACATGTCTAAAAACAACGTTTATTTTTTGTTTGTTCCAGTGCTTTATAAGCTGTTGCTTAACTGCTTGTACATAACATTTTATGTTTTTCTAAGTAGTAGAATGGGGTTCCAGACCCAATCCTTTAGCCGTTGGTTTAGTAATTTCTTTAAGACTTGCAGTGAGAGATCTTCTGAGTGCTGAGGGTATGTCTCACCTACCATCTCAGGTTTGATCTTCATCAACATCTGTAAACATAACTCCAGCCAACAGAAACTTTCTTCAGGAGCCTGCAAATAATATGTTTGACATGATGGAACCAGGCAGTGAGGTCAAACACAAGATGAATCAGGTTTGTTTGAGGGAGCCGAAAACTTCAAGACTTCTCTAGTTGTAAAGTGCAGCTATCTAAGAAAAATATCAAAAGAAGCTCAAAGTCAAGGATGTTCAATTCAGTCAAAATGAAAACCAAACTACATTATTAAGCTTATTTTCTATTGCATACATTTTTGTTCAAAATTTACATCATTTATATTCCTGTGAAATTTGGACTGCTGTAAATTTCTAGGATTGAGAAAGAAGAGAAAATTGAAATACACCACTTGGAAGAGGCAAAATTGATAATTAAGAATTAAGGTAGAACCAGTGGGGATCGTTTATACAAGCCGTCTTCAGCAACTGGAATCAGCCCAAATGGTGTTGGACTAGTTTGGATTATATTTATTTGGTAAATAACAGTGATAGAAACAAGATTTATTCAAGTTCTTTGCTCTTTGTTTTGTGGTGGAATTAAATAAACCCAGAACTCTTCAGTTAACAGTTTACTCAAAGTGGAAAATCGTTCACAGTAACTTTGGAGATGGCAGGATTTAAATTATGGTTTATTCCAAATCCATTAAATCAGACGTTCCCTCTTAGTTCATGATGCCCTTCATGTCTTGGTAATTTAGCAACTTGTGCAATGTCTGACAGATGTCAAGTATCAAGGGGTTTCCGTCAGAAATTTGAAATATCTTGCCATGTTCCTATGAGTTCGTAGGGCAGTGATGGCTAACCTTTTAGACATCGAGTAGCCGGACGAGTTGTGGCTAATGAGTGCCACTACTTTTGTTTTGAGCATGCACATGGCTCTGTGACATCATCACCGAGCCCTGCTATTCTCTTTCTGAGCATGTGCATGGCCCCATGACGTCATTGCCTGGTGCCGCTACTCCTTTCTGAGCATGTTTGGTTCTGGGGCAATGCCGGGGCAACTTGGCTCGCATGCCAGCAGAGACGGCTCTGCGTGTCCACTGCAGCACGCGTGCCATAGGTTCACCATCACTGTTGTAGGGGAACCATGACATTAAGTATTATTTCTTTCTTGCTGAAACAGGAAGTTGTAGTTAGTAGAAGATTTTTCAATTTGTTCTGTCACTTAGCATGAAGGAGCAGAATGCCGCAACAGATTATTAAGTAAGGTATCATCATTTGAATCTGGTGGTCGACTTGGTCCATGTGTAAAACCAAACCATGACATGGTGTTAATGAGAACAGATACTTTTATTCATTTCCAAACTATGTATTTTACTAAACACAGTTTGCTGGATTTGCTGCTGTTTCTTAAGAACCAGGCACCTCAAGAGTATTGATTGAACCAAAGGTATATTGCATGTTATATACACAAATATTAGAATTTTAGAAAACCTAATTTTGTGATCGTGAAATTTCACCATCAGATTTTCTCCTACAAACTGCAGCATCTCCATGTCTGCTCATAAAACTTAGGGACTGTCACAATAGTGGTGGAACAGTGAAGAAAAGAGATAACTCCCTCCATGTTCCATCAGTAGAAACTGGTAACTGCTGGCAGAAAAACACAAAATTGTTTATACTGCATCTACTGTGATAAAATCTAGTAAAAATCTGCTCAAAAGAGTTTCTTGATTGGGTTGCGGACTGACGTCTTTGTATGTATGTAGCACTTTCTGTGTACATTTAAACCATGCCAGTGATGCTTTGATTTAAATGAGGTATGATTTATAAATAAAGATTCCTCTTCCATCACCCTTTTCCAGTTTTCACAGCTACATTTGTCCAAATGTCAATGTTGACTATGACTAGCTTTAAATTTTAGTTGGCAAACTAGTTAGAAAAGAATAAAAAGAGTGCGGAAACATTGAAACATTCATGGTCTCATACTCTCTTCCAGAACTTTGTTTCAATTGAGAGGTTTCTATCCATTTTATCCTTGGGGATAGTTTATGAATTCTTTAGAGACTTATTTTAGAATAAGATGCAGAATGAATATATAATTCTATTGTTCCAGCTTATTTTTATCAGTTACTTTCAAAACTAAGTTCTGCTTCTTGAACTCCTTTCAGATTTATCGTCTTGGGAATTACCAGTAATAAATGACATTAACTTTGAAAACCTATTTTGAATCTCTTTTTTTAAATATTTCCAGAATGAAATAGAAACAAGTAAATCTGCTCCAACACTGAATACAATAAAACAAGATGGTTCGGTGCCAAAATCACATAGTGTTTCGCTTAATGACACTGAAACAAGGAAGCTAGTGGAAGAATGCAAAAGACTTCAGGCAGATGTTGTGAAACTATCAGAGGAAAATAGACATCTGAGAGTAAGTTTGCAGATACATAATAAGTTCATCAGTAAAATTGGACTTTTGTTCATGAAATATAGTTTTAAAAATTGCTTACACGAAACTGTTTATAATAGTTTTTTCTACACTGGAAGAATAGAATATCAATCCAGTAAATAATGATGGTAAAATACCCGGTTTAAGAATGAAAGTAACTAGATTTACTAAAATGATAAATTAACCACATACAGTAAACCTAATATTTAAAAATATTAGGCTATGCTTCCATTAGTCAAGGCAGATAAAAATGTGGGTTAAATGTGAATCAGGTTATTGTAGTAGTTTAGTAGAATCTCTGACATTTTCTCTGTGCCACAACTTATAATCCTAAAGCTGAAATAAGTAGAAGTGTTTCAGGCAAATCACTCTGCTCAATAATTTTAATTCTTTAATTATACTATCACAGTAATCGTATGGATGGGGAAATTTCTTAGTTTCTATTTTCTGTTTAGGATTAATATTTTATGCCCCCTTTATGTTAAGTGTCACTCTTTAAAGGCAGAATGCATGAAAAAAAAAGTCTATGATAGCATTGAAATACTTCTGTGAAATGTATCCTGGTTATATTCAGACCTGATGTGATCTCATGATTTTTCCCTCTGTTGATTAATTTCCTCCATGTATTTTCAGGATGAAGGCTTGAGGCTGAGAAAGGTGTCACACTCAGATAAACCTGGAACATCAGGCTTGGCCCTCCGAGATAATGGCTCCAACCCTCTTCCTTCACTCCTTGTTGTAATTGCAGCCATTTTCATTGGATTCTTTTTAGGGAAATTCATCTTGTAGAAAGGGAGAGAGAGAAGAGGGAGAAGCATGCAGAATGCTGCTTCCTTTTTTTTTTCTTGGCCAGAAAAAAAGAAACCTACCACTTGGTAGTATGGCCAAAGTGACCATTTTTGTGTACAGCATCATACAGGCTTTGCCTCTAATGATCTTGCACGGTTAGTCAACACAATAAAAAGACAAACTGTTCAGCTGCTGGACAAAATTGTATATTAATTCATTAATAGCAGGTGTCAGTTGCACATTCAGTCCTTTATGAAAACTCATAAATAAAGAATTGTTATTTCTTTTTGTGGTTTTAATAAGAGTTAAAATTGTTCAAAGTCTTGTAAATGTTATTTTAATAATACTTTTCAAATTTTATCTGTTATTCTTGCCTCTTGGAAAGAATGATTATTAGAATGTTAATTCGCTTGTTCAGGAAAATGATGAGGCATTCTGTGAGGAAATGTTCCTCTTAGTGTATACATTTCCACTTCACCTTACTTTGCTGATATCATGGCAGAATTTTTTACCCTTGTGAGGTGGTTGTGAAAGAAAAAAATAATCATCTTGACAGCCCTGTCCCATGGTATTAAACAAAATAATAAAACTGTTAACAGACTTTCTGATGGGTAGCTTATTTCTGTGAATTGTTCTGTTAGAAAGATTTTACAACATGTGCTATACACAGCCTGCTTCTTGTCACAGATTTATATAGTTCACTAGCTATGGCTTAGACTGGTGCCAGTGAAGCTTCAGAAGAAATATAGCAATTTGCATATTGTGCAGCAGCAGCAGCTGTAAAATTGCCTGGCTTTTTAGGAAAAGATCAGAATTTGATTTGTTTTGGAACATGGGATGCATACTTTAAATTTACATTTTAGAAATAGTATTTTGAGGTTTTCAGGTACTTCTGTTGTATCACTGATATTCCTTTAAATTTATGGAATCAACTGTATCTTGATTTTTTATCCAGACTTATTAGGTAGGATAAGTGTCCCTAGAAGAACATTCCCTGTAATGTTTCAAAATAATCCAAAGTTAATACTGATTGAGAAAATATTGGTCATTTAGTTTTGTGATGAAATTAAACTTTGTTCAGCAAATGTCTTAGCACAGCTGCCTGTTAGCTATGCATATTTTAATTCTATAAAATTCAATTTATTTGGTCTGAATATTTTTTTTGCACTTAATCTTGTGGTTTGTTTAATTTCTGGTCTTCATGTCATTAAATAGATGATTTTGAAAGCACAATACAGCTATTCTACATAATCCATCATAAGAAAGTATTTGAAATTGATATTTTGGAAGGCTTATACTTGTAAGCAGAATTTTGTACGTCCTTAGATATAATGAAGCAGTGCTGTGTAGATTTTACATAGCTGAGAACTGTTCTAGGAAAAATATAAATCTTTTTGGTTGCCTTTGATTTTTAATGCTTTTTTTAATGGAAGAGCTACTTATGTCATGTATCATCACAATTCCCTGTGATAAACTTTTATAAACATCTTGCAATTTTCAAAGATGATGAACAAACTACTTGCCTGATGTTTCACTTAAAAGCATGCAAATAGAGATACTCTTTGTGTTTTCTGGTATCTGCATTCTGACTGTGGTGACTTGAAGAAGCGTGCTCATATACGATTCTCACTTAATTGTTTCTAAAATCAGTAGCACTGTTCATACTCTATTGTATAACTGGTACATCAGGATAAAGCATTTATTCCTTGAAAGAAATTGATCACTGGAAGAGATTACAAGGAAGATTTATGTACAGGCTATAACTTCTAGATATGTTTTGATATTTCTATGAAAGAAGAAAGCTTCAAAGATGTTTGCTGTTAAAGTAAACTAAAGCTACAAGGGTTTGCACTGGCTACGTTAGAATTCATTAGCCTGAACTTAGAATTTATTATGGATAGCCAGAACTGTAGTGAAATATAGTATGAAGAAGTACTCTAACCTTGGCAGATCTCTTGCCAAATAAAGACAACAATAAGAGAAGCATTCAGCAGTTTATAATCTGATGGTCGTAACTATAGAATTAGGGTCTTAATTGGGCCACTTAGCAGGGCAAGGCTTTCAAGGACAAATATAAAATGATTCAATAATTACTGTAAGTAGAGTGAGAAAATCCTGTTTGTGGATGCGCTTCTAGTTTTTAATAATTTTTTCATAGCTGTACATAAAATGTAATGCTGAAATATTTCGCTCTCAGGAGTAATTCTGAATGATACCAACTGTATTTAGTGAATTTATGTAATGCAGATTAAATTGTCTGTTCCTGAATGGTTAAAACATTGCCTGTTTGCTTGTGTACACCAATGTGAGGAACATTTGTTCCTGTTAGTAAGTGCTTCCATCAGAAAGTGCAGTCTGTTCACTGTAGTAGATCTTACATATAGTGAATTATTGACTCCTGCAGCTTGTATCATGCAAACTTTATATTTAAAGTTGGCAACTTTGCTTATGACAAGAAATTATAACAAAATTATTTAAAAGTCCTGAAATATTTTTTTGTCTGCTTCTTGCGTAGAGTAAGAAAGAAACTCTGCCCAAAATCTGTTTAATTTATTCCAAAGACAATAATTAGGTTTAAGTAAAATTAAATGAGTTTTCCAGTGAATTTCTCATTGCCAAAAACATTTTTTGCATTCAGGTGGTATTAAGGATATTGTGAAAGTAACACCACATGTTATGAGCTGAGTGAAAATTCACAAAAGTTGCAAAGGATTTATGGTACCCATTGGTTTTTGTAATACAAGATATTTCTGTTGTGTTGAATGCAAAGTTTATAAAATAAATTAAAACTTGGTATTCATAACAGTTGATGGGAAGCTGGCAACTACATGCACACAAATTGTTTTGTATTACAATTCCTGAACATCTAAAAGACCTGTAGTAAGGTCTTTTAGAAAGACTAGGGGAGAAACAATGTAGAATGCAGAAAACATGGAGAGTACCCCATTAGTTCTTTATAACAATCATTAAATTTTAACATAGCCTGTTATGCAATCAAGTGGATTTGAATATCATGTTCAGTAAATACTGGATTGTTGAGGTATGTTGATATTTGTACCTAAGATAAGTAATCATATTTTGTGAATCCATGCAGTTGCGTAAGAATAGACATATTCTTATCTGAGAAAAGACATATATCGGTAATTTGAGAGGCTGTTTGATTTTATCCTTGACTCAGCAGCTGCATTCTTTTATCTAATTTGTGATTGTATAAATTAAAGGAAATCCTTTCCGCTGAAGATTATGTAATGCTATCTTATTACAAGTAGTTTTGCTGTATTGTCTGCAAAAAGTGTAAGTTTATACACTAGTTGGCAATCTATTGCCCTTGTAATAAAGTAACAATATTTGTAACACCCATAGTTGTTATTAACAGATTATTTTCTAGTAGCATGATCAATTTTCAGGCAAGATGTTATTAGAATTGTAATCTTTTTCACTTGTATCTTTCTCACATGCCAATGCTAATTATGTGGTGATCACAGAATAATTTCAGACAGCCTACATATATTTCAAAAGCAAACTAATTCTTTCTAGGTAGGATTGATTATTCCTTATTTAACATATTTTATAGAGGTATTTTGTATTAGAAAACTTTGTTTTTGCAAAGATTTGATTCCAGAAATCTGAAGAAGCTAGAGAGCTATGTTTTCACTATAGTACTTAAATTTAAGATCTGATCATACTGAATATCTTGTTTGCTATGTTAATAATTTATGTTTGATATAATTTTGAGATATCATATTTCATACATTCTCATTCAAATAAGCATTCAATGTAATACAAAAAATAAGTCATACTGAATTTGATTAATCTAGCTGCTTAAACAAAGTTTCCCTGAAAAGTTGAATATATTTTGTCATTTGTCTCACTCTGCCCCTTTTCAGTTGTATGTAATGTGCCATTTCCAAAATGTCAGCATATAAAACCTTGGTGTTCACAGTGGTTAGATAATTTAGAAGAATGAGTGAGCTGCTCCCTTGGTAATCTTGAGTATTTGTTCTTTTTATGGAAGCTGTTTCCCTAAACTAGAAAGAATGCCTAGGGAGAGATGTTTTTGAGGCACCCCTATTTATCATTCTGAAAGTAGAAGCTATTAAAATAAAAATTTTATAGGTAATATCTAAGATTATCTAAAGTTAATTAAACTTGAGTTGATAAAATATTAGTTTGCAGAATTAGATTTATTCTGTTAGCTTGGGTCTGGAGCTACTTGTTTAAGAGAAAACACCTCTCAAGCTTGCCTTTATTCAGAGAAATTGCAAGTTTAAACATTCTTCAACTCTCACAAGCGGAAATAGATCAAATGAGGATTACGGGATGATGTGTGACAAATGGATTGATGCATGTGGTTTGAGCTTTCAGTCCAATTCTCATTTGCTTTGTGTTCTTAATACTAATGAGGCCTATAAATTATTGGAGAAAGAAACAAACAAAAAATGTTTGTTATAATGTACAGAATTGTACATTATATGTTCAACATCTAAAATGTTCGTAAATCTTTCCAAATCTTACATTGCCTTTCTCTAAATACAGAAAAAAGACTCTACTTTGCCTGTTGCCATTTGCATTTTAACTGTGTTTAAAAATCACTTTATAGAGATGTCTGCATGGATGCAATCAAAGCTCTGCCTGTTTCTGTGTATCGCATTAAAAAAATGTGATGCATAAAAATATATGGTGTTTTTATATATATGGTGGTATATATGGAAAAAACAGCTTCAGTCACACCATTGTAGCCACCATCCTGACTCTTGACCATAGCCTATAGAGTTGAACAACATTTTTTATACATACACTGAGAAGTTATATGAACAGAATAGGCAAAATGGGTATCTTAAGGACTCTGTCAGGCTTAGAATATAATTCTAACAATTTGTTTTCTGATACAAGCCAATTTGTGCACTCTTCTTTTGTGTAGCATTACAGTCCTAAAATAGAAGTTTAGGCGAATTGTACAATAAATTGAATAGTTTGCTTTCATCATGTAGTTTGAAAACCTCATGCCCAAACTAAATTCAGACCAGAGCCTATTTTTTTTTAATGGCTTCCTCTTGGCAGTCTCAATGTCAGTGATAGTTTTATCTAATAGTTGGCTAAACCAGAGGATCTTTTTTCACTTAACCATATTTTATTCCACATTTTTATTTATTTATTCCACATTTTACCATTGTTTGGCTGTCTGCTCCAACTTGTAAATAAATAAGTAATATTGATAGATAAATATAATTATTACTACTCTAAAATCTGTCCATCTTTTGGGGCAAAATGCTACCACTAGATGGCAACATTTTAATTCTTGGAAGCACCGAAGCATTTTTGTGTAGCTTTGATTTCTAGTACAGGCATGTGCTAATAGTTGTTTTACATAAATCATCTTACTGTGTTCATTTTTTAAAAAATGCTTCCACCATATTGCTTTTTAATACATTGCAGAAAAGCCAGTCATAGCAGTAGATTAATGAATATGAAACGCAGGTTTATGCTATAACCTTTGCAAAATACAAAGAATTCTGGAAAAATATTAAATGATGGAGATTTTATATATCCCCTCTGAAAATATACGAGCAAAAGGAAACGTAAATATTAGCTGCAATGTCACGCCAAGTTGAGCATGCCCTACTATTTTAAAAGTAAAGATAATTGGATATAATTTCAGCTAAGTAAAGAAGATAAAGCTAATTTCTACCAGAATTATTTATATGCACCGTGTTTCTGTGAATTTGCTAACTCATACTAGAATGTATTTAATGTTAGTTCACTTTAGCATGTCACTTTTTTGTAAAACAGCAAAATGTTTCACCTTGCAATCTAACAACAATTTTCATAGACTTAAAGAGGTTTTGTAACCACAGTTCCTAGGGGAGTGCTGGGAGTTTCCATCAACACATCTGGATAGCAACAAATGAGAGACCGCTGTAGTTGACAAAAACATGTTCTAGTTAGAATTAGTTATTATTATTCTAGTAATTAGTTTCATGTATTTAGGGTATTAACAGTATTAATATAATTAAATAGTTACATGTGCTCAAGTTTCCCAAGCACTTTAAATTCAAAAATAAACAGGCATAAAATGTTAGAAAAAAAGTGTATCTTACAATTCCCCTGGGCACATATGTAAATATAAAGCCATTTTACAGTTTAATCCCAAAAAGTGTAATCATACTTGAATCCATCCAATACCAGTTCACTGATCCCATAGTATAGCACACTTAAGTGCAGAGGATTACTGACTTGGTTTTCATATAGTAGGTGGAATCACAGCTGATTCCATGCAGTTTTCACAAATGAATGCCTTTACTATAAATAAATTCTTTCTAGGAGTTAATACGTGGCCAGGGTATCAATAATGGAATATTTCAAACGATATTTGCTTTTAAGAATGTTTCTCTGGTTTTCATCTATTCTGTGAATGCTAATTTATGGATTTGTTTTTTGTTTCATTTTAATGGAAGCTTACAGTTTCAACTGCCCATTCCATTTGGTTTTAGTATATTTTGTTTCTTTTCTAAGCAATTGCAAATTATTTTAAGCCAGCATTAGTGTAAATTTCAGTAGCATACCCAGATACCAGGAGATGGAAATTTCAGAGCTTGGTCCCTTTATTAGCATTAAATAGAATGCATTATATACTACATTATTTTAAAGCAAGATTCAGTTTAAAGACATGTGATATCCTCATGATCTTCCCTCCCACAATCAGCTAAGTATGTAAACTGAAATTCTGAGAGAGGAAATTGTGTCAATAAACGTACACATAAATCCTCAAATAGTATGTGGGAAGTACATGGGAGTGAATACAATATAGAGTCCTGACTGGAAGTTCAAGCACATTAAAGTCTTCTATTTCTCACAATTAAAACTAAATTGCTACCATATCGGTTTAAACGCTCCAAAAAAAAGTTTAAGTACAACTTGTCACTGCAGAATTATCTATCTTTAGAGCATCTTTAGAAACATTTGAGAAGTAATAAAGATCATGATGTATTAGTGTACTTTTAATTTATCTACACACATTGCCAACGTTAACAAAAAACAATCTTAATAGAATTGCTATTCAGCTTTGGACATAATTCCTGGAAAAAAATAGTAAGACTTCCTAATTTCTTATTCAGATCTTTGCAATGCTTTCAATGCATTTTATTAAAAGGAATAAACTATAAGCTACAATGTTAATTTGTAGAAATCAATTAGACGTGACATATTAGACAGTTTTTAATTTCCAAGGATAAGCTTCACTTTATCCTTTTCTTGTATTTTTAATTCCAATTAGACATCTAACGTTAAGGAAGTTATAAACTGGCTAAATCATAAACTATGGTATATACTATTCTTTTCTGTAGGATATGTAAGAGAGCTATCTGTTTCTTATATTTTGTGATACAACGGTAGTTTAGCTTATTCATATGATGTTCCATTACTGCCTCTTGTTATGGAACTGTAGATATTTGATTTTTAAATTTTTAAATTGGGCTTTTAGTATTTGTTTGCAGCTAA
>JANHFO010003274.1:50296-64311 GCA_032468095.1 Pareas carinatus
GTATTTTTAATATTGCCTGTAAGCCGCCCTGAGTCCCCTCGGGGAGAAGGGCGGGATATAAATATTATTAATAATAATAATAATAACATTAATAAAGTCTGGAAGGCATAACTGACAGACAAGATAAGCAACCCTGATAAGGAATGCAAGTGAAAACAGCAACTCCTGCACGGGATCTGGACATAAGTTTCGGGTCAAGTAATTTTAAAAGCATACTTCATTTAAATGTCTTGGAAATACAACTGAAATATTCACATACCTTGGCATTTTGGAGTGGAGACTGATAACTGGATGGGCGATAATACATTCTTTGAGTAGGGTCTGTGTGGATGTCTCCAAGAAACAGTTCTTCTACTAAGTGATCTAAATTATGGTGCAGGTATTGTTTCTCTACTCGAATCAGCTGAAGTTCATGCATAGCAAAATTCAGTGCCTTTGTGCACTCATAGCCATTCCCTTCTCTCCATAAATCATAGCTCACATTCAGCTCCCAAGGTTTATCTTCTGCTACAAATCCAGGACATGTATGGTTTACCAACTGATTTAGTTTATCAGCTACTGCCTCATTGTGGCAGATTATCTGAATGCTGTGCAACTGATAATCCGCTTCGGTCCCTCCTCGGATAATCCAGGATGCTTGACGAAGGCGGACTTTGCCACGGATAACCAAGGTATAGATTGGAGTTGTACACCGATTGCTTCCATAGTAAAACTGATAAGCTTTAAATGTATTGTTATGGTAGAATCTGTAGGATCTTGTGATGAATTCCGGACCTGCTCTAACTTCACAACTATAGTTAAGATATGAAATGATAAAACATTAGTTATTGTCAAAACAGGTTCTGGAGTTAATACATCTCTAAATAACAACCTATTCACAGTATTTATAATAATTATTTGAATACTTAAGCTTTAATGTTTCTATATGTAACAATATTTGCTTTGTTTTCTTAACCAGAACACTTTAGGAAAAACTCTTATTTCTCTTCCTAATTGTTTCACTGCACTTTGTTTTCCTATTTTACTTATTGTTTTTTCTCTTTTTTATATATTAGGAATTTGTGAATATGAAGATATTTTAATAGAATTTTTGTAACAATGCTTCATCCACATTCCTATGAAAAGATTGAACCCATCTATCAAATTTTAGATCAGTAGCTTAAATGCATTCTAGATTAATAAGGTAACATATGTCACACTAATATATTAAACAAACACCTGTATAAAATGGTTACATATACGAAATTATTAAAATCTCTAAAGAAAAACCCTTCGGGGTCAAGGTTATAAACACGTGGAAGTAACTTGAAACTGCAGTCAATATGTGAATCTATACAACAGCTATATAATCATTTATTTATGTGTATGTGTGTGCGTATGTGTAGATATGTATTTCTCTCCTTTTTTTTCTGTAACTCTGCTATTATCATAACTAATTCACTCTTACTTTATGAAAATTAATAAAAAGATTGAAACACAAAATGGTTACATATAGACTATAAAGATAAACCAATTTGTTTGCCAAGTATAAATAGTAATAGTTTCTACCAGAACTTTTTAGTGACTTGAATGAAGCCTGGTATTTATTGAAGTAATTGTCCCATTAACTTTAACTGTGGCTTTTGTCTGAATAAAGACTGCTGGATTAGGCTTGAAAGAACTTTAATCCCAAGAACATAATTTAGGGTATACTGTAAAAGACGACTATAAAACAAATCTTACTTTAAAAAGACATCTATAATGTCAATTAAACATTTATACTTGCTTGAGTTGTCAACTAAAAAAACTCTGTAATTTCAATTTAAAATGAATTTGTACAATTTGTGAAGTCATGAATTTATTCACAAGATTGCACAATATTTAAGTTCCAACATAAGAACAGCATATGAACAATTTTCTGCTATGCTGCAGTTTCCAAGTAAGGAGGACAGAAAATATTTGAAATAGCTTAAACACAGATTGTGGTCAAAATTTTTTGCAGTCCAATCACAATAGCCATATGTTGCAGTAAGAACTGACTTTGATACTTATGGAGAGAGAGAGGGAGGCTGGGAGAGAGAGATACAGCTATTATCTCAATGGGGAAGGAAAAAAAATAATGCACTCAAATCCTTTAACTGATTGCAAGTTAAAGTATTTTAGCCTGTAGTATGACTTTCAAGTATGATCATTTTGTCTGCCTATAAACTTACCCAGTCGAGACCCAATGTCCCTCAATCATGGGCGGCATCTGAACAGTAATCCGAGCTCCACTGTGAAGATGTTTCAGCATGTGATGACATTGGGATTCCTTGAAAGTTCGCCATGCATTCTTTTCTAACGTGTGTGGATGAGTCCTGCTGTCATGAAGTGCAGAACCTTCTCCCAGTCCTGGATAATGAAAGATAAAACACAAACATTATGGTGAATTTAGATTAATAAATAATAAATATATAAAAATAAACTCCAGTTGTTGGCAATGAGAGACATCTTGACATGTGAATGCAGGTCTCTAGAAATTGACCATCTATAAATTATGACCATCTACTGAAAATGGAGATTATGATGAGTGCAAATTTTGAAAAGACTGTAGAGATATTATAAAAAGTTGACGGACGGATTCTAACCCTTGGATCCTACATATAACGAATTACATGCATGCTACCACTACATTTTTTAAAAAAGGTTTTTATTTATTTATTTATTTAGCTAAAGCCTATTCTAAAAATTCTCTTTTGTCAATAAATGAGTACAAGCGACATATTTGATTTTATGTGTGCAAACATGGATACCTGCCAGCGGCTATAATTCCCCCTTCCCTGCAAAAAGCACGGATGGGTTGGAAGGAGTTAATATTGACTAAATTAATGGCTACTAAATCAAATTAATTGACAGTAAAACAAATTACTCTTTTTACCTTTTACTTTATCCTTTTTACCCTTTACCCTTTCCATTGCTTTACAAAACTAATGGAAGTTTACCTGTATATTCCAACTAATTTTTCTCATGCACAAATCAATATCACACACACACACACATGCCCATGGAAAGATACATGCTTGGCATTACAAGACAGGATTGAAAGACCTGCATGTGGATCAGAGAACAAACAAAAGCGTCTGACATCATCAAGAGAGTAAAACAATTGAAGTGAAAATCGGCCGGTCATATAGCAAGAAGAACTGATGGCAGGTGGACCAAAGCAGTCATGGAGTGGATCCCACTTGATAAAAAGGATCCATGAAAGAGACCTAAAACAAGATGGATCAATGACATCAGCAAGTATTGCAGGCCCAACTGGCAAAAGAAAGCTCAGGACCGTATTGGTTGGAACCATGCGGAAGAGGCCTTCATCCTGCAGTGGATAGACAATGGCTAGAATGATGACACACACATGTATATGCACACAGGCACACACACTCTGTCCTCATTCCTGGCAGAAACAGCAAAAAGAAGAAAAAAAGGAATGGGGATAGGAAAAAGAAGGAAGAGAAAGAGGGGAGAAAGAGACACCTGTTTACGTATTTTAAAAAGGGTTAAATTTCATTGTCAAACAGTCCCTTCCAAGCTAGAGCTAATCTTCAAAGGCATCAGGAGCATCTGCTTGGCCTTTTGCACCTTATAGTAATTCCTTTATTTTCAACACCCTCTCTTCTATTTTCATTCTACAGGATTGTTCTTTTAAACAATCAAGCTGTTTTTGACTGGAGATACCAATTTCTTTCTCTGTATGCATTTAAATTTCTTGTTTATGCTAGAACGTACTTAGAAATTAGCTTGTATATACCATATTACATCGATCATAAGACGCCACTGATTATAAAATGCACCCTTATTTTTATGTTAGAAATGTAAAAAAAAAACCTTTACCCTGGCAAGATGTCATCGAATCATGGGACGCACTATGAATACAGAGACACCAAAATACGAAAAAACATGCGTCTTATAATCGATGTAATACAGTATATTTGGACAGGTTATAGCAGGATTAGTTTACTTTCTAGGTAGCACTGATCCGTTAAAGAGGAAACTAAGTCTTTACACTCTGTTATATTCGTTATATACAGTATACAATATCCTATGAAGAAACCTCATCCTGTAATACTTTTTAAAAAATAAACATGCCTTTCAAAGTTGAGATATATACGTCTCACTTAATGTTCATTTCTAAAATTCTGAAATTGGGGGAAATCTGAATTCATGCAATTTTACAAAAACTATATGATATATTCACACCCAATCTCAAGATTATACTCACTGAGGCTACAAATATTTATGCATGGAACATCTAAATAACTATGTATAAAATGGCACTGGGCAACCATTAACAAATATTTTCACCAAGGAAAATTAAGACTTGGCCTATTTGATTCCATGATTCAATAGGTTTAGCATATATCAGAGCACCGAGAGCTGAGCATGGCTGGCTGGGGAATTCTGGGAGTTGAAGTCCACCCGCCTTAAAGTTGTCAAGATTGGGAAACCCTGTTCTAGTGGTTAAGACACCAGGCCGGAAAGCAGAGGACAGTGAGTTCTATAGTCTGTCTTAGCTCTGACAGCCAGCTGGATGACCTTGGGCCAGTCACTCTCTTTCAGCCCAACCAACCTCATCGGACTACTGTCAGGAAAACAGGAGGAGGAAGTAGTATTATATATGTTCACCATCTTGAGTTATTTGTAAAATTAACAAAGATAGGATATAAATAAATAAGAAAAATGTGTAGCCTGTCACTATTCACTCTGTTATGACAGTATTGATGTAAATCTTTACCTTCTACAACATGTTTTTTTGGAGCAGAAACTTGACAGAAGTTTACAAAAATTCCAAGTTACATGCAATGGGGTTTTTCTTTCCCCTGCATCCCACATCATTTCTGAATGGACTTGTCATGCTTTAGGATATCTGTTGCCATTTTGCATTTGTTCATAATCTTTGGTCGGCCAAGATAGGGGTAGAACATCCATCACTTTCATCCGTCAAAGACCTTCAGTACAGCTGCCCAGAGTAAGTGAGTGAATGAGTGACTAAGTAAGTAAGGAAATATGTGTTATCAATCATGGTGTCCTTCTGGATCAGCATAGGATATTAGAATTAGAAGTGAGAAGGAATGGTGTTACATTGGTTTTCCTCCTCCCTGTTTCCAATCCTACTAGTAGGGAGAGAGGTCTAGTTTTAGTCCTTTGCTTCGTGAGATTCCCTAGAGCTCAACTCTCATTTACATGAAGCCTCTAGATGAAGTGGTTCATTGGTATGGGATTAAGCAACATCAATATGCTGATATACTCAGTTACACATCTTTATCTTTAGCCAACCAAGTGATTCCACCTGGATTCTTTCCCAGTGTTGAAAGCGCTTAGGCTCTTGAGGAAGAACAGGCTTCAAAACTAAGTGGCTATGAGTTTTAGGGCTCCCCAGATCTGGGGACTTTCCTTCTTTAGTTCTGGATGGAGTAGTGCTTTCCCAAACAGAAATGGTACACATTTAGGACCTTTTTGGACTCACAGCTTCTATGTGGTTGCTATTACTAGGGAAATATTTCAACAAACCTATGCTATGCACTAATTGCACCAGTTGTTGGAATGGGAAGCCCTGTTCATGACCCCTCAAATTTAAGATTATCTCTCATTTGGATTGCTGCAATGCAAACTACACAGACGTATACTTGAAGACTACCTGGAAGCAACAACTGGTTCAGAATGCAGCAGTGTGGTTAGCTTGAGGGCGCTTCTTTGAAGCATTGGACTAGGATGTTAGACAAGTCTGTTATGTAAGAGTTAAGAGTGGCTGAGGTTAACAGAAGGTGTCCTTTTTAAAATTTATTTTGTTGCCTTTTGTCTATGTGTTTTTCATCTGATGCTAGCTGCTGAGAGTCACACTTGTGAATTGGACAGCCGTACAAACTGATCAGTAAATTATTAATAACATAGCAACTTTTCCTACTTAAACCAGAAATATGGGACATTGCACAATGTTGGAACAAATGTTTTCCATTTGGAGGTAGTTAATGAAAGTTTCATGGGGCTCTAATAACAGTAACTTATTAGAGCCACATTATTAAAGGATAATCAGATGCCTTTCTGAAATTCTGTACCTTTTTTCTCTATGTGGGTCAATAAATATTTCAGTATACAACCCTCAAACAACAAGTTTCCTTTTGCAAGGATTTAGTAGAAAATAGAACTGCAAAAGGTACTAGAAAATGGTTAAATATGTTATTTTTTCCTGTGCAATGGCCATATTCTTACGTTTTCCTACATGACGCAAACTTACTAAAGGAAAAAAGATTATAAAAGGGGTGGAGCTATAATTCAGTGATAAAACCTTAGTAAGATGATAAAAAAATGTGGCCTGAAAAGAAGTGCTGTGGTTAAGTCAGCAAAGTAAAGTTAATACTAACCGTGATAGACATATTGGGTACAATCCCAAAATAGCTGGAGTACCACCATTGGTATTGACAAAATCATCATCAGTCAAATGCAAAAGGCAGCTTTGCTTGGAACAGCTTTTACTATAGCCCCATCAAAACATCTGCCTATCCCAGGTCCTTGGAAAGGACTTGGTAGGTGGATAAAATACCAAATCCTGCCTAAACTTCTGGCTGTATAACCAACCATAATAGGCAGCTTAGTGAATGTAGAATGAACAGAACGGAACAGTTTACTGTGTTCCATGAAAGTCTGTTAGCAGAGTTTGTTAGGTATTTAGTAATTTAGCATTTAGCAATTTAGTAAGTATTTAGTAATTTAGTAAGAATCTTCCAAAGTTCAAATAATGAAAATTCTTTAATTTCAATTATTCAAATATTTAATTGGCACATATTTTATCACCAAAAGACAACAGTTCTTTCAGAGAGTCTGTATTCTTAGTATACAACTAAAAGGATGCTAGTAACATTGTTATATTATATATGAAAGCCTTCAGTCAATACAGATATTTATATACTTACAAGATTGCGTAAATAATAAACATAAAAAACAAATTTGACAGAATTATGTGTTAGAATTATAATTTTGAATTTTAATATGGTTTAACAGAAGTTACTTTCTAGGATGAATGAATGTCTAAAATAATAATTGTACTGAAAATTCAAAAATAGTCTTTATTTTGATGACTTCACAGCCCAAATTCTAATTCTTAACATTGGATACATTTTAATGCTTTGTTTAAAGAAAAAAAGGTCTGTGTGTGAGACCCTGCTTGATGAAAAGGATAAAGTGCTGAGCTAGAAATTAGGAGATGTGTGTTCAAGAGCTGCTTCAGGCATGAAGCTATCTGAGTGACTTTGGGCCAGTCATTCTCCCTCAGCCCTAGTAAGGAGGCAATGACAAATCACTTGTGAAAAACCTTGTCAGAAAAACTTTAGTGTATACATAGCAGGTTACATAATCTAACCTTATAAAGAAAAGGAAAACAATGTGCATAACAATATCCATAATGTTCACAAAGTTACATTTTAAAAGCAATTACAATAGGTACAAAATACTGTATATGTTTGCCATACATTTTGGTGTTTCATGTTAACTAGCTGGAAACTCAATATAACATTGACAGTTTTATTCTGAGTCAAGAAATAGAAAATAAGCAAAAGTGCATTTAACATACAGTAATGATAATTATTTTGGAAAGCTATCTTATTTTCTTGTAAAATAAATTAACCCCATTGTTCTGAATTCACTTAACTGCTCATTTTAATCAGAACTTCTGTAACAGAAATTTTTTATCACATGATGCAAACCTTCTTTAACATTCAACAAGTACTAATTAAAGGTTTTTAAAAGTCATTTTTCTAGGTTATTGAGATAGGATGCTCTCTTTCTCTCTCCCTTTTTCTCCTTCCCTCTATACTGTGAATTTTCTCAATTTACATTTCATTCCATTACATAATGTCAGTAGATAAGGAAATTAATTCAAAATTTAAATATACAGCAGATTTTGTATATTTGATATAAATGTATAATAAATTACGAATTGCCATGTGTAGTCCCATTTGGTTAGATACAACTATGTAATGTAGTATCTCGACATATTTTTTCCAGTTTTATCTTGCCTAATTAGTCATTAATGATAAATGTCAATTTTTAAAATTGAGCTGAAGGAATAATTTAATTTGAGTCTTCCATAGAAAGAGCAAAATCCTTAGACTGGGATGTAATATTGCTATTATGCAGCTCCGACAGCTAAAATCTTCCAGACAAGATTTTCAAGTTTTGACCAGTGGTGGAATTGGAAAAGATTCAGAGAGTATGAGTCATAGAAATAAAAGACAAAGACTCCTCATGTTTAGAACAAAAATCAAAGGCATCAGAAGTCTATTTAGATTATCTCTGCCATCTGCTTTCAACAATGGCCTGCCAGATGCTTATAGAAAACCCACAAACAAGACATGGGAGACAATGTGTGTTTGCATGCAAGAAACTAAAGTTCAGAATTGCATCGTTTCTGAATATGCAAATTCCCTCATAGCTATTACTTAAGAGTCGGACAAATCTGTTCTTCAATTAGTTCAACAAATCCATCACATCTTAAGGCCAATCTTAAATTAATTATATGTAATATTTCTTTCCTCTGTCTGAAATTAATTCATTGGGTAATCCTAAATTTATATCCCACCCAACCAGCAGTATTAGAAAAATCTGCATCAGATATGACATATATTGGGTTATAATTAAAATAACAGAACTGCTTGTGAAACCAATTGAACTCAGAACCTTTTTCAGAAATTAGTTGATTCAACTTTTTGCAAGTAACAATATAGGAAATTGGACTGTTTGGAGCAGTACATGGCAAGTTAGTAAAAAAAGCCTTTCCCTGATTTTTAACTTTGCAAATTTATTCTAAACCTTGGCAATAGGATCAATAACAAAGCACTTAATCTCGCTTGCAGTATATGTACCATAGATGACAATAACTGGTACTCACGCAATGACCACATGATCAAAACCCTGGTGCTTGTCAACCAGCATGCTTTTTATGACAGTCCCAGAGTCTTGTAATCACCGTTTGTCACCTTCCTATTCAGCTTCTGACAAGTCAAGTCAATGGGGAATGCTGAATTTGCTTAATAACCATGTGATTCACTTAACAACTGCAGTGGTTTAACAACAATGGCAAATAAAGTCATAAAATTGGATGTGACTCGCTTAACAACTGTCTCGCCTATACAAAAAAAAATCACAACCAGACTGAGAATCTGATCTTAGGGATATTAATTCAGGGGGAAAAATTAATTTAAAACTTTAATGACAGTAACAAAAGTCTTAAGATACATACAGGGAGCACTCAACTTACAACCACAATTGAGCTCAAAATTTCTGTTGCTAAGTGAGTTGTTAAGTGAGTTTTACCCCATTTTACGACCTTTCTTGTCACAGTTAAGTGAATCACTGCAGTTAAGTAAGACAATTGTTAAGTGAATCTGGCTTCCCAATTGACTTTGCTTGTCAGAAGGTTGCAACCGTCATAAATATGGGTCAGTTCTCAAATGTCTAAATTTTGATCACATGTCCATCAGCATGCTACAACAGTTGTAAAGGTGAAAAATGATCATAAGTCACTTTTTCAGTCCCATTGTAACTTTGAACAGTCACTAAATGATCTGTTGTAAGTTGAGAACTACCTATACCAGAAAATGATACATTCTTCAGTTAGCTGCATTATATAGAAAATAAAGGTGGTAGCTGCCTTACTCTATAGATTCCTTTATTCATAAACAAATGTCTCCATTACGAATGCTACGTAAATTTAGTAATTAAAAAAATCACTCACATAGAAGAGGCCAGCACTGCCCATCCAATTATCTGCCCTTAATTGAATGCAAAAAGGTTATAATTTTCTAGAATGTTCTTGACCTCTCTTTACTGTAGTCTCAACAACTGACTCTTTCTCCTCCCTCTTTTTTTCTTTTCTCTTATTCCCAATTTGATAGTACTCTGAGGGAGGGACCAGTAAAACTCCCCATTTCAAATTCTCTTGGCAGCGGCTGTTTTGATCTGACTACTGGCCCTGATTTGTTTCACATCTCAGCCAAAGTTTAAAACAGCTTGGTAATTCTAAGCAGATGAGCCTATGAGTCCAACCCTATAATTATACCTTCTCTCCTTACTTAGCCTCTAACATCAAACCTTCCTTTTTGACTTCTAGACTCCCAGATCAGAGAATTTTAAAGTACACCTTGGCGTCCATGCAGGTTTGTTTCAAGTAGACATATTTATATAGTCTATAAATGTTGTGCTGACTTGTTGGAGGAGAGTAAGTACTTTTTTTTGAAAGCAGTCCTTTTATCTATAAAGTGACAAGCTACCTAGAAGGTACAGATTTTTAAATCATGGTGTGGCATTTCCGCATTTGAGAGTGCTCAGATAGAAAGGTAATATCTATGTTTAAAACACCTGTATAAAATTCACATGTACATTCAAATGCTGATGTTAAACTAATTTCTATTAATTTAACAGATACTGAACAGCTATTCAGATACTCATTCATCCAATAAATAAACAGTTCTATCAAATGACATTTAGGATACGATGGAAAACATGATGCTACTGGACTAGAATTCCAACAATTCATTCATCCTAGCTGAGAACTAGACTCCATAAGTTGAGAAACCAGAGGTTCTTCAGCTATAACTTAAAATAAAATATTACAAACTTTTATGGACATTCTAAAGTGGAAATTACCAAAGCTAGAATTTTATGAAAGAACAAGCCTAGCTGCAGAATATCAGCATTGTTTTTAACCTTTTTTTAGTCTATAGCTGTTTTTTAATATTCTCCTAAATAAATATAAGCTTCTATATAAACTTAAAAGTCATCCTGTAGATTAATAACTAAAGAATAAGAAGGGGAATGAAAAGAGTAAAGGTTCCCTTATGTAGTGTAGTGATCTGGAATTGGATGCAAGAAATAAATGGGCTTTTTGCACAGTTGGATTCAAACTCCCTGAAATTTGCTTTAAGTGCAAAAAGGGAAACAACAGAAAAAAACATTTCTGTGGGCAAATATCTGTCTGGTAACAGATGAAAAAAACTAGATACAATCAGGCTGCAGATGCAATCATATTATTCAGAATGGGGAAATGCAACAGACTATAAAGAACTTCTGAATATTGAAGACACTTTTCTCATATTGAAGACATGGTTAATAAAAGCCCAAACAGAAATATTAAATGAGAAAAACATGTCAATTAATAATACAGTAATATAATGCATGTTTAAGAGAAAATCCCAATTACATGTAGACTTTGATGACATACGAAGAAGCTACGGTTACTGGAAGACACTGGAATTATATCAGGAGAACAAATACTACATTTTGCAGCAACAGTAAAAAGCTTTGAAAAGGACTGAAAATATGATAGTTACCATATATCATAACACTATTACAAACATGTATGGTATTATACCATCTGTAATTTTAGTTACAGTTCTAGATATCCCATCTCAAAATGGATATTAGAGCAATGGAAAAGGTGCAAAAATGATGGAGTTATTATCTTCCATTTGAGAAAAGACTTAAATAATGGACTTTACTGTACAGTCTAGAAAATTAGTAAAAATGAAGGGGGTCATGAAAAAGGTACATTACTTCACTAATAATGTGGAACAACACATTAATGAACATTAAAGTCAAGAAAGGCCAAGAAATGTATTTTCTTATATAGTGTGTACTGTAGTTTATAAAATCCGTTACTACACTATGAGATTATGGACCTTTTTAAAGATGAATTTAAAAGATTTGGAGATGACTAGGTAGAAAGTATGTGTTTAAAAACAGTGGTTGGTACTCTTGGATACCATTTTTTGGAGTCAAACTACAAAGGACCATTATGGGTCTCATTTCTTGTTTGTGGGGCGCTGAGCTGGGAACAGAATATAAATTCTACAAACCCTTGGGATGATCCTGTTGCTACTTTTATGTACATAAACTTTTAGTCGCCTAATTAGAACACATCTTGACATTTCATCATTAAATGAAAAAGAACTGTGACTGCAATGTACAATCATTTTATTAGTGAACAATTCATCTGAAGCAAAAACTGGTTTGGGTCAATGGCCTAAGATCCTTTTTTCTAGGTCTTCTTAGATGCAGAAGTCAATTTGGCCTCTCTATTAAGCTCATAAGAATATTAAGAGAGGCATTTAAGAACATGAAAGCGGGAAGCTCTTTTATGAAACTTCTAAACAAGCAAAAACGGGACTATATTAATATGGATAACAAAGCAAAACCTCACATTTCTCTCTACCTAAATACTGAGTTGGATCTTTCAACTGATAAAAAACAAACTTTATAATGAATGCATCTATGCAGCAATTTCTGCTTTTGAAGCTGACATATTTAATTTAAAAAATCAGCCTCACAAACTGTGCATATTTAAATTGTTCACCAATGTGCCTCTTTCAGTTTTTCCAGGAAAATATGAGACCCGGTTGTCATGAGAATACCTCCAATACATACTAGGCTAATGTCGCTAACCATTTGTACAGCAAAAAGCAAGCATTTAAAATATCGTTTCCCTCTACAACACAAAAGGCTTGAAACGACAGAGAATCCACCGTTAAAGGGGAAATTATTGTTATCCACAAGAACAGCGCTAGCAATACATGGGAGGTTGAAGTTAATGCGAGAAGTAGCCTTTCTACCCTAAGTCTAGCTAGAAAATGCAATAATTACTCTCGTTACAAGAGTAATGTAAAAATTATCACAGATGCATTCCTGTTTCTTTCTGGAAGACTCACCATGCAAGAGCAGGACTAGGAACAGGGAGCCAGTAAAGATGCAGCAGCGACAGGACATTTCCAGCTCTCCAACAGCTTCTCGAATCCGAACTTTTTTTGCGCCCTTAAAACAAATCTTCCGACTCTCTTCTCTCTCCTTTGCTTTAATCCTTTTCTTCCGCACCGCTGAAGTTCTTCCAAACCCCCCAGGTCCCCTCACGCACACGAAGCTCGAAACACGCGCGCTCGTAGTAGTAACAATAATCCTAAAAAGGCAAAGCCCGGCGCAGGGGCGAGCTAGGGTTCAATGCAAAGGATGAGAAGTCCGGATCCGCGCGATCCACCTGGCGGGATCCAACCTGCCCCAGATCCCCCTCGCGCCTTTCCCTCCCTCCCTCCCTGCCAACTCGGGGCGACCTCCCAAGTGCAGAAAGTAGCGTCTTCGGGCGGCGGCGGCTACCGGGGGCTTCAGCCTTTCAGCTCTTCCACCCGCCCCCGACCCAAATTTTTCGGGGGGAAGGCGGACCGCCGCGTGCCGGCCGAGGCGACGGGCTTCGGGCGCGCGCCCAGCTCCCTGGGCTCTCCCCGTCCTCGGCCTTCCGAAGCCGCCGCTGCCTGCTCGGATCACGCCTGGAGCGCCCGCCGCCGTCTTTTTTTCCCAGGCGGTTCTCCCTCCGCGTCTCCTCCTGCGGCTTTCTCTGAAGCTCGGCGGTGGCGGCGGCACCAACTCCTACTCCCCTTCATATTTCCCTTCCCAGCCTGGTGGCCCGGGGCGGGGCGAGGCCGGGCGGGGCGAAGTGCTCGCCGCCTGAAACCGGACACCCTTGGCTTGAAAGGGGCTACAAAGCGCGGGGAGGGAGGCTGCCAAGGGAGGAGACGGCCGTTCCCGCCCAGGCTGCCTTCCCGCTTCAAGCCCGCCTTTGATCGTGGGTACCAAACAAGTCAGGGCCTAACTGCGGATGACGTCAGAGCCAGATTTTTGAAAAGGAGGGGTCCATCTCCCTCCCCCCCGCATGCTCCAAAAGAACAACAGCAGCAAATGTGATGTGGCATCTTCAAGCTGACATATTTAAATACTACTGAGGAAGAAGACAACCCCGCGGTTTGCTTCATGCACACCTACTCAGAATAAAACCAAACCGCTGCCGGTGTTCCCTGCCCGCTCGGGAGAGGGGAGGGCTCTCGGGGAAACTCCAACATCTTCCTCGCTGCCCTGGTAGTTGTGTCACGTGTAGGGAAGATAGGGAAGGGTGCAAGCGCGGTGGGCTCCGTTGTTCCCTAGTTTGGGCACTAGGTCTTCGCGGGGGGGGGGGGGGGGCATGG
>JANHFO010003274.1:66652-82739 GCA_032468095.1 Pareas carinatus
GGAAGGAAGGAAGGAAGGAAGGAAGGAAGGAAGGAAGGAAGGAAGGAAGGAAGGAAGGAAGGAAGGAATGCTTATTGGGGAAGTTGGCAGGAAATTGAAAGAGCATTAAAATATAAACTTTCCTTTCCTTTTAAAGCCTTTTGTTACTTCTTTTAAGATATTCAAATGTGCCGATATTCTGTGGATCTGAAATGTTCACACACTGGATATGCAGAACTCTTCCAAATGTTCTTTATCAGATGGTAAGTTGCTTCATTTTAAATAAATGGCTTCAAATCCAGCCCAACCAATAATTTGAACACAAAATAAAAACATCCACTGAGAATAAACTGTACATTTTAAAGTATTTTAATGTTTGCATTTTTATTCTCCTTCGAAGGCTTGCAGTTAAGATTGATTTCATTGATACAATATTTCTCTGTTCTAGTTGAGAATGTCAGACCTCTACTCAACCTCAGCCTCTACAATGGCCAGGTAAGCTATTGCATTGGCCAGCCATCTGCCATAAGTGTCACCAGTGCTACTACAAATTATCAGACCAGTTGAAGCAGTAGCTGATCAGGCTTATTTGCAGGAAACAATGGTATGCTGATGCTAGAACTCCTGAGAAGGAGCTATTGCAAATATTTTGACTATTCAAACAAGAACCATTGCAATGCTCAATCAGATGCCACGTGTAATACGACTTTCAGTTTTCGAATGGCAGGAAGATCCTATGAAAGTTTTAAATTTAATTTAATGCTATTCGTAGTTTTCCAGATGAAAATTGAAAGAATGATTATCATGAAGTTGCATCTTTTCTGCATGAAAATAATTAAAAACCAAAATAAATAGGCCGAAAATAAAAATTAGGTAGATTTGCAGGCTGAAGCTTGCTTAACATGCTTGCCTCCAGTTGTTTTTTAAAACATGAATGCATACTTTATCTTCCTGAAGATTAAAGGTAAGAGTGCATTAACATGTATTTCTCTCAAGGCATAGTGCACAATTCATCTTTGGCTGTATTTCAGTACTTTGAGCTTATATATTAATTATTGCTAGGGGTGATCATTTCAAAAATACATTTTTCAAGCTGTCTCTGTTGTTTTTCACATCTTGCCCTTCATGAGCTGATAATACAAATAAGAATAAAAAGGAACAGATTCCTGAATCAGCTAATAAACTTGATCCATGACAAATTTAGATAGTCAAAAGTAAATAGTTCTTTCAAGGCATTTTTAATTTCTCAAAAATTCATAATAAAGTCTAGTAAGCCCTTTAATGACATTGTAGTTTAAAGAACTCTTCAAAGTGATACAAAAGTAGGAGAATGGAAGGCATAAATGCGGGCAGTGTTAAAGAAATATCAGTACATAAGAGAGGAATGGAAAGATAATATTGATGGTTATTAGAACCATTAAGAAATAATAAACAAGTAAAAGACAACTCAATCCTTGGAAAGAAGGGAACATGGGAAAGAACTTAAAATAACCACTTCTGATTCTGTATAAGATCGGCAAAGGGGAACTCTGCCAAGCTTTCCAGATTCTGTTATTATCCCCTTCAACAGTGCCGTAGAGATCCAGCAATTTTTGTGGTGTCTATTTCCTAACTTGATGTAACTTGAAAGATTTGATTAGAATGTTAAGTAAAATGAAGGAGTAATCTGCAAACATATTGATTACCTCCAGTCATGTGCATGGATGGCATTAGCTGAGTTAAGATACTCCTAGAACTTTGAGAATAAGTAAACAAACCATAACTGTTGTTCCTTCATATTTGGAAATACAAATTACCATTGTTAAGTTACATCTATTTCTATCTGAGTTAGACGTTCAGATCCTTCAGGAAAACAAATGAATAACAAGTTAGTTATTATACTAACAAAGTAGAACACAGATGTATTAGTTTTTTATTCATGTCAAAGGCTTCACAATTTAAATAAGGCATATTATAAGACATAAAATTAAAAATATAATATACAAGATTAAAATATATGCAAGTTAAACAGATCTTGTCCAGAAATTAAAAACTTTAATTGCTTTCTGTCATGCTGTCTTGAGTCCTCAAGTGTGCTGATCAGGACACAAAGGGCAGGTATACATGCTTTCTGCATGTCAGCACAATCACAAAGAGCTGAAGTCACCAGATAGCCCCATTTGTTCAGAGTGTCTTTGGATCTTGTTGTATCTACGCACAGTCCATTCAATGGTTTTCATACTTCCCAACTTTTGCCAGATCCAGGTGCCAGCTCCTCTGTTGGTTCCATCAATGTTGGTTCTTTGTAGCTTTCCATCGATCCATCTGCTTTTAAATTCTTCAAAGTTTCCCATCGATCTAAGGAAACTTTTCCTGGATTTTAATCTTTGACGAGATAGTTATAGGCCATAGAGATTTATTAATAAAAGCTATGAATTAATAAAAGCCAAACCAGGAACAATGTTTCTTGTCAGTAGATGGGCAAATAGTCTTAGCCTAAAGCAGGGGTCCCCAAACCCCAGTCCATGGACCAGAATTGGTCCATGGCATGCCAGAAACTGGGTCATGCAAACAGGTCAAGCCCCATTGGCTGGATGCAGGCAGCAGACAAAATCCTGCTTCCTCCGGTCTGCGTAAAAACCTTTCTCCATGAAACCGGTCCCTGGTTTGAGGGGCTGCCGGCGCCGTAGGAGAGTGGACAAGAGCCACCTGGGAAACCTTTTGGGCCTGGTAAGCGGGGGCCTAGCGAGCATGGCAGACTCCACAGCCTCCATTTCCCTCGCATCATCATAGCACCCGCATCTCTGAGCCACGCCAATCACTCTCCAGATTGGGTCATCTGGGGTGGGGTGGGGTTCTAGGATGCTAGGCATGGGGGTGGAGAGCTGGTGGGTGACCCTGTGGGGCAGGTGGATGGATTTTCTGGACACTTGTGACTCCATGGTCATCTGCTTCAGGGTGGAGTGGGGAAATGGGGCTGATGTGTGTGTGTGTGCGCATGAGCGCCACAACTCTTTGTGTCCCTGAGGAAGGGTCAGCAGGGTGGACAGAGTTTTCTGCTGGGGAGTTGTGAGTATGAGTGACTGAAAGGCCGTCCTGGGGTCACGGAAGGCGGGTGCTCTAGTAATTAGTTGAATTTGTGGGAATGGGGTCCGCCATGTAGGTATGACATGTTTTGTGGTCCACAGCTTGAAAAAGGTTGGAAACCTCCGTACTAAGCCATCTCCTTTTTTAAAAAAGGTGCAAATGTTCCGTATTCAAGAAGTCCCCACCAGGCAAAATGGCTGGGGAAAACACACCCTGAAAATTGAATGGTGAATATTCCTTAGCTCCTCAGAGGAACATAGGGTATTACAGGTCCATAATGTTATGCTACCGTATGATTATTGTTATAGACTAATAATTGCTGGGATGGTAGATTCAGGTTTTCCTGTCATTAAATATAGAGAAATGTATTTATTGGTGCACTTACCCATTTTCTGACTTGCCTTTCTTCATGTAGGCCCTTCACAGAGGCAAGGGAGATGAATAAGAATCTCCAGACCAAAGACATCCCTTTAAATTGTCTACTTTTCAAGGAAAAGGTAGAGCCTGAAAATTATAAGCTAAGGCAGTGTTTCTCAAGCTTATCAATTTGCAGTTGTACAGGATTTAATTCCAAAAATCTCCAGCAATTATGCTACTGACTGGCAAATTCTGGAACTTGATCTATACATCTGGAGGACATCCTGACTGGGAAACATTGGTCTAGAGCAGTGCTTTTCAAACTTGGCAATTTTAATATTTTTATAATTAATTTTCTCTGGATACCTGCTGTATTGAGGCATTTTACAAGATGAGACTCAGAAAAGGAGGAAAGGCCAAATAAGAGTAAAAGAGTAAAATGCCAAGAGTAAAACACATTATAGAAAATATTGTTAACATATGCAATTCATACTTTTTTTGCAGAGGTAAAATAGCAGGGGAAGACACTCCTTTAAATTAAATCATTATGATATTGCATAGTATTTATACAACACAAACTGACAGAATTCAATATTGCATGTCTGAATTTGTACCTAGTTATTTATTCCCATATTATCCCCACCAGTCTAGCACAATGAAGTCAGTGAATCTTATTAATAAATAAACATGGGAAGGTTGGAATCTAATTTAACAGCCTGTACATGCTTGATAGCCGCATGAATGATAACACATCAAACCATAAATTAAAGTAATTAGTGTTCTCTAATTATTTTTTTTGCAGAGTTATGCTAATAAGCAACATTTTATATATATTTTGATTGAAAAATGTATAGCTTCTGATGTGTGGCAGATGTTAAATTGTTTTAGCTGTGAAAAAACAATGAGAAGAAACAAATAAATACTATTTCTCTGTTCCAAACTCTATTTTGTTCCATATATCTAAGAGCTGAAGCTTTTCATGCATAAATTATAAATTGTTTCACAAGATTAAGCAGCACCAGATTAGATGTTGCACCTGTGACAACCAATGGTCTGATTCACTTAGAAATGCATTCATTATTCATTTATAATATTACTAGCTGCCGGTACCCGTGCTCCGCTACAGGGATTACAAAGAAAATTGAATGTTGGGAAAGAAAATAGAAGCATGTAATCTGTGAAGCTCTTTGAAGTTTTGAAGTGAGATACTATAGAAGCTTTTTAAGCTCAATGAATTTGTATACGATTAAACTTGAAGATAATAAAAGTGGTGGTTGTCTTGTTCGGATGCCCCTCTTTTTGGGGGAGTGAGGGGGACCCAATCCCCATATTGAATTTTTTGGGGGGCCTGCCTCCCCCACCCATTGCACGGTGGCCTTCCGCTATTCAGCCCCACACTCATTTGCCCTGATGCTTATCGATCCGCCATGACTCCAGCCACTACTGTTGAAACTTCCGCTGCTCCTACGGTGATTACCAAAGGCCACAGAGGCATGGCCCTTTCCACTGGAATTAAAAATTTAAAATAACGTACATAAAAATTAATATTTTGAAAAATCCTTTCTTAGTGAGCGCCTAGATGCCAAGACGAACATATCTACCAAATTTCATGTTCGTAGCTGTTATGGTTTTTGAGATTTGGTGATGAGTCAGTCAGTCAGTTTTTCACATTTATATATATATAGATGAATTTATTATGGAAAATGGAAGCAAATGTTGAACTTTGAAGAGGCAGACTAGAAAAAGTATTAACACTTTTGAACTTTATGTTAGAGAAGTCTTTTGAAAATATCTTGGATAGTCATAAAACAAAAACATAATAAATCATAGAACAAATCAGTCTAGAATTTTCACTTGAGACACAAATGACCAGACACAAATTATCATATTTTGGGCATGTTATGCAAAGACCTATCTCTCTTAAGAAGTCTATAATGTTGGGAAAGGTAGAAGAAAAGAGAAAAGAAGACACAAGTACAAGGTGAATAGTCTTAATTATAGTGGCAATGAAGTGCACTGTTGGAAGACCTGAAGAATACAACCTGATTCTTAGAGAAAATCTACCTGTGTAGTTGCCAAGACTACACTACGACACTAACTTGATGGCATGTAATGATGATTTTTTACGGACATCAGTTCACTTCTAATGGTTGCACATAGCAACATTTTGAGATAAGGTGCATATAAACTAAAAACAGAAAAATTGAAAAAAAATCAAAGAAAGCAATGAAGATGTTCAGGAGACTAGATATTATTTTTAAAAAGACTGAAGGAGCTAGGTATGTTCAGCCTTGAGAAAAAAACAACTAAGGTGAAATATGGAAACATTTTCAAATATGTAAAAGAATGTCACACATAAGATTAAGGAAGTCAGATTCTGATTGAATATTAGGGGGGGAAATATAAAATATAAAATAAATTTGATAGTGGAACGAACTAGCCCAAATAAATAATAGATTCCCATTTGCTACATTTACTCAAACAAAAGCTAGAGAAGCAGTTTTTGGGGAGGAGTAATTGGGATGATTGAATAATGGAACTGGCAATCAAAGCAAGGCCACAAAGAACACCTCTTTCTAGGTTATGTTCCAACAAGAGGAGAGATTTGGAACATATAGATGGAAAGAGAGATCTGAGGGAGATTCAGAGCTCAAACCAGTGCATGGAATAATATTAGCGCTGGAATAGGCTAACATTCATAATTTACAGATATATTGAAGCAACTAAATCTGCTTAAGAAAGAGATGTTTTATTTATTTATCAAATTTCTATACCGCCCATATCACCTGTGTGGCTCTGGGCAAATTACAAACAAAATCATAAAATTATATAAAATCCATAGTTAAAACAAAGTTAACAAATGAAAAATTTAAAAGGCAGCGGGAATGCTGTCAACTCATTAACTATCCCCAGGAGTTTTTTAATTTTTAGAAAATACTGAATAAATATTTGCCATCTAAACCAGTGGCCCCCAACGTTTTGAGCATCAGGAACTGGTTCCATGGGAAAAGGTTTTTCCGCAGATCGATGGGGGCAGCGTTTTGCATGCTGCCTGTATCTTATGAATGGGGCTTAGCTTGTTTGTGCGACCATGTTGCTGGCATGCTGCAGCCCGGTGGCCGTCCATGGACTGGGGGTTGGGGACCCCTGATCTAAACTTTGCTACTCTAAATCTTGTGTACATTTACTGTGTATCCAGAATGGATCTGTGCTACACTGATGTTCATACAACTTTAATTGTGATATTCTAAGGCCGGTAGTTTTCTTGACTGAAATTTCAGCCCTGTCAATGTCAACTACTGTGTGAGATGCTTTCACCAACTAGTATGCACAATGTTTTGGTTACTTGGGGTACTGCATTTTTCTTTTTTCTTTTTCTGTTGTATTCTTAAAGGTAGCTTCTTTTAATTCCTTACAACTCTGGGTTGATCAGATGGCTGCTCATTCATTTGACCACTAGGTGACAGCAAAGAGCTAGATTTCTTTTTTACATCACTTGGCTACCATCTAGTGATCATTTGGATTTGTGCAGCCATGATACAGCTAAGAAACAATGCCTGTTGTTGAAAAATGAAAGTTTAAGAAATGTGTGTGTGTGTATATGTGCACGTGTGTGCACATTCATGCTTTGATAATAATTGGGGTTGCTATAAATTATGCTAAGAACATTACTAAAGAAGAAAAAGCTAGAAGCTAGAACTTTACTGGGAGCATAGGCCAAGGAACATGGAGTTCACCACCATGCAGGCTACAGAAGTACAGTATAAGAACTGAATACTTTCAGTTAAACTGTCAGTTAAGCCAGAGTGAGGTAGTCAGTTGCATAGATTCACTCTTTCTAGATTAGCCAGCTGGCCAAACCATTTTAAAAAGGTAACTATGAAAACTACGATTTTGATTTTCCGCACAAACCACTTCACCTTGGGTTGCCCCTATGGAATACTTCAAGCTATGAAGAGGGAATATACCACTTCTAGAACTGAATACCTAAAGCCATCTTAATGACAGTTATGGACTGACAATCGGATATATGTGCTAGTATTATGACATGACCTTTAAAAAGCCAAGGCAATGGGGCAATATGTGATATATCTTCCCCATGTTCCACCCACTTACATTATCTCATAAATTTAAAGAATTTCTAAACCAAAAGGGCTTTAGTAGTGCAGCAGAACAAAAAAAAATAACAAACGAAGTAATGTTTATAGCAGTGAGGGGTAAATGCTTTGATCTGGATTCCTACAAGATTTCTACAATAAGAATTTGGACTTGATGGCTCAACGGGCTCCTTCTAAGAAAGTGATTCTGGTAGCTGTGCAACAATAGTAAAGTGAGCTTGAAGAATTTAGACAATGTTCATTACTTTCTTGATAGCAGCTATGTACAAAACATTTTCTGATACACATTTTTGTATATCAGAAGCATCCTGCAATGATGAGCAAATTAATACATATGAGTTTTGTCTATGTCACATCAAATGGCAACTGTTGAGTAAAAAAAGCAATGTTATCATAAAACAAATCCTCATGCCCTTTTCTGAAAACAAGTTGGCAACTCTTGGCTAACAGCTGAACAAGTGCATTCCAAGCCATAGTGTAAATATCTTTAGGAAGAAAGCAGTTTTTTTAATAGTCCAAAATAAGTTCATATGATTCTTTAGAAGTATTCACAATTCCTACGATGGCTCAAGTCATGGGTTCAATTCACCAGTTGAACATTTAAGACTAGCTTCTGAAACCAGAGGGCCCTTACACATGTTTTAGAGATTCAGAGCTGTATGTGGCTGCACAAAAATACATGTCCACACACAAGCAAATGCATGAATCTTTCTATGTCCAAAGATAATTTGGTTTATCCAGATGAAGTGGATCAAGCTTAAATTCTATTGAAATCAATTTCCATTGATTTAAATAAATAAAATGCATAATTGATTAGTTTGTATCCAGACATGTTTGGCCTCATTTATACCAGTGGTTTCCAAAGGGGGCAGTGGAATGGCTTAGGGAGATGCTAGAAGGCCAGAGGGGCAGCAAGGGGGCGCTAAGAGGCCAGGGGGCTGTCCAAAACCTGGACTATGCGCCATGAGCTCAGCCCGCTCCGCTTGAGAGCTCAAAGTTCAGCCCTGGGTTAGGGCCAGCTGGCAAGTGAGTGACAAGGGGTAAGTGGAGTGCGAGGAGTTATGTTTTCATTTGTGTGTGTGTATCTGTGTGTCTCTCATTCTGTGTATGTGTGTGTGTGCTATTCCAAATAATGCTATTTAGTGGGGGTGGGGGGCACTGAGGATGAGTTTGTAGCACCAAGGGGGCGATGGACCAAAAAAGTTTGGGAACCACTGATTTATACCAGCCTCTGATTCCTAATCCTCAAATATCTCTTCATAAAACCTGCCCCCACCTACAATTCATACAAAGGAAAGAGTGAAGACAATGCTAATAGATCTTTCCAGATGTTAAATTTGGGGCTTGAGGCTTCATCTGGCTATTAGAGATAACAGGTTTTACTTCCACCCAAATGTTTTGTTCAGGCATATGTGCAGTACATTGGACATTATCTCCAGATAGATAAACCGAGAATTTTCCATGCTTCCTTATAAAGCTAATCTTGACATTCGGAAGAAATATGCAGTTCTAATATTGGAACTATACCATTTTGTACAATTATATGCTATCAAAGAGTACAAAAAGATTGCATATTGATTCATGCAGAACATTTCTAACCTTGCTTAGCTTCTACTTTCCATACTAATTTTGTATAACCTGGGAAAAGTTTGTTTTGAACAGTTTATTATTTAACATGAAAGAGTAAGGTTGCAATACTTTGCATTCTTACTAAAGAATATGTGCAATTGATTTCAACATACCCAAAGAAAGCAAAAGCAGGCTAAATATTATAAAAGTAGATTTTGAATATAAAAATAATAAGAATATATTTTGAAAGAAAACATTTCTAAATGGTAAGAACAACGACAGATGAAAAAGTCTGTTCTAGATCAACTGAAGTAGCTGTTGTATATTAACTTTGCAATTGACAGACTATAATTGGTTTAAATACCAGTTTATATACAATAAAATTGAGAAATTTAATTTATGGCATTCACTGACTTATACTTATAAACCAATGAGCTGGCAGATATTGATATAATTGAAAGTCATGTGTCAAGGGATTCTAACCAAAATTATATAAAAGAGCAACCACAGTATTTTCCATAGGAAAGAATGTGGTCTAGTGGTCAGTTTTAAAAAATTGAAGAGAAAACCTCGTAAGAAGCAGAATATGAACTGAGACAAGTACTATATAGCAAAAGCTGTGAAAGTTTGAAGATATCAGAATAAATTATTTGGAGAACATTGTTCAGCAAATGGACAATCGGCTCCTTAAATTTGTGCACAAGAAAGAGAGAGGAGTGCCGAGAAGGGTAGATCAATGTCCAACAGAGGTATGTTGAGCATGTTGAGGTAGATTATTATGGGAGCACTGCAGAAGAAAGGAGATATGAAGATGATGCTTTCATTCTATTGTTGCTGAGACATCTCACTCTTGGTGCCTCCCTTTAGATGTGCTAGAGAGAGGGGCAAGTACTGTATTAGAGAAAGAGGGTTGGGGTTGAAAATGCATTGTGAAATATTTAGAAAATTATTGTTAACTTTGAAATGCAGTCGAGGATATGAGTAGTTGCTAGACTTATATACTTTCTTATGACTGAGAAAAACATACATTTCATTGTGTTTTATACCAGTACAGCGAAATATTGATTTCTTTATTTGACGGAGGCACTCACTCGCTTCATTGCTACAATTTTCTTTTGACATCAGAATGTAATCACTTAATTATGACTCCTATATGTTGGCTGCAAAATTCTAGATGACAACTAGACCCCAGTAAAGAATTAAGGAAACTGTTGCCATCTATGAATTGTTTGGATTTCTAACATCATGTTTGGCAATCCTGCTAAATTACAGATACAATTTCTCACTAATAGCCTTGAATTAATTTTACTTTTTTATGTTGATGAAATTATTTCTTAATGTTATGTGTAGATACACACAGACACTTACATGCATATATGCACATAGAGGGGCGCATACAAGGTCATACATCTTTTTGGAAGAGATGTGGGGGGATTGTTTCTATTTTCTTTGAACCCACTTTGTTAATAAAGTGATCCATGTTACATATGAAACAAGAGGCTGGTCCAAGAAAGCTTTTAGGTGGAGTGACAATAGATATAGCTTATTTTTAAAAATACAAAGGCTTTAGAAAGATGTGATTTCCTGAGTCCTAATTTTCAAGTTATTGGTAAGAAAAAAAAAGACTTCAAGGCAAGTCTGTTAAAGAAACACATTATACATTATACACATTTAGAAGCTGAAGGTTCATTGCGTGTTCGAAGAATCTGTATTCTATCCAATAGATACTCTTGATCAATGAGAGTCAATATACTATAGCAATTAAGGTGTAGAATGAGATCCTGTTAAACCCAGTTCTCCCCTAATTATATAATTCTTTGGGCTACTTTGGACCTGCTACATGTAGCAACAACCTGAGATTGAGGGAAATCTCTCCCTGAATCAAGCATGCTGTCTTGGAAATTCCAGAGGAAAAACTTTATCAAAATAATACTTTACTTGTTTGTTTGATAAAATATATTAGTAACACAATTGTATTTATCAAAATGTACTTTTAAAAATCTTAATGTTATTCACATTAATATACTAAATACATCAATAAATGGCAGAAAGTGCATAAAAGAGGCTACTCACAACAGTCAACTTAATAATGTTCAAATGTTTCTTGAGCTATGCTCAAATGAAAAGGGGCAGCAAATGAAAAGGCATGCTCTGATTGTCCCTTATAATGACAATCCCTTATGTATGGAACTTGAAGGTCATGGGTTCTAAAGGTGAAAAACAGCACCTTGAATTGAACTCAGAAGCCAACTATCAACCAATGCTACCATCACAGAAATGGTGTCATGGGACAATCAAGAGGTATATTTTACTACTTGTCTGATTGTTGTCAGGATACTTCTAAGACCTAATTCCAAATTCTGATTATTTTACCTACTGACTTCATATAAATATTAAAAAGTATGGAAAATCCCATGGATCATTTTTGATTCCATAGCCCAATTGTCATGGTATTAAACTAAAATTCCTCAATGCCACTTTCTGAAACTTACCCTACAAATACTTTACAATGTTTTTTACACCTAATCTGCATATCTAGAAAGATACCACAATACATTCTATCAAAAGCTGTTGAGAAGTCAAAAGAAGTCCGTTTTTTGTTTCTCAATGTATTCACAGAGCTCTTCCATAAGGTTGATGATAAAGGATGTTTCATTGCCTAATTCAGTCCTGGAGCTTGAATTAAATCAAATCTAGACAATCTGCTTCTTACAAAAATATCTGGAGCTGATTTGCCACATTCTCATCAAACACTTCGCCTCAAAATGGAATATTAACAACTGAATGTGAGTTAATAATATCACCTGGTTGAAAGAGGCTTTTAAAAGAAGTAATCAGTAAACTGTTTCTGCCTCATAAAGAGCCACTATAATATCTTAGATCCAGTTAGTTAATCTCTTTTCCCTTTGTTTAATTATTAATAGCCAGGATGAACAGGTTCAGTGATAGAAGTGCTTTGCTGTACAATATACTTATATATTTCTTCCTCCTTTGCTAATGAGCCAGTTCTTCCACAGTTTAAAACAATTTGGTGAAATATCTGAAAGCAGTCACAAATATGGGTTTTTTTTCATTAAAAGATTCATAAAATTCCATGAAGCTTTATATGAACCTTGAAAGTATTGAATGGGATTCCTTAAGTTAGTATCAACACAGGTCTATGCATATATACTCAAAATATGCACAACCTCAATTGCATTAATGTCTAATTAAATAATGGATTTAGATTTCTTTATACTATTTCATTTAAGTGCTGAATTATTGCTGGGCTCTTGTGAGTTGTCACTGTAGCTCAACCAGTTTTATTTTTTCAAAAGTAAGTCCTATGATTTTGAGACAATTTGACAAAGTTATTTTGAGAAAGGCATAATAATACAAAGTTATGCATATTATGCTTTGTTTGACATCCTATTTATAGCTTTTGTTTGTTTGTTACAAGTCTTAAATCATTTACATGGCAAATAAACCTGGAATGAAATGCAGATATATATGAAACTTTTTACCGTAAAGCTCTGAAAATTAAAAACTTAGTTGCTAAAAATTCTTGCCAGGATCATTCCCACTTAAATGCATTAGACTTGTTCAGGCAGGGGTTGTTAAGGGGTAAAGGCAGCATCAAAGTGTTTGAATACTAGCCTTATTTTCATATGTTTTTTATTGTGGTCAAACAACTGCTTAAGTCTTTAGAAACAGCTAGTTACAGTTCATGTGGATATAATTTAACTGTTCTTTTTTCTCACTCATATTTGCATTTTGACATTTTAAAAGACAGTGGTAAAGTATGAAAATAAACAAAGAGAAGAATGAGGCTATAGAACAAAACAAAATTGTTTTCAGAAAAGCCAGGTGTTATGTTACAGACGTAGATTGTTATTAGACTTTTTAAGCATAGACTGGAAAAAGGATTGAATTCGGGTGATTATTATAAGTGGTTAATATCTGTAAATTGAAAGCATTAAAATCCTCCTACTTAAGCTCAACAGAAAATGTCTAAATAGAAAATGTCAAAGCAATTATGAGGTTCTTTATTGGGAAAAGTAATTAAAAATCCTAGGTATAACTAGAATAAATAACTTTTAGATTATTTTTGCTTTTAAGATTTTTCTTTGTGGTGAAGATCAGCTTATAATAATTTTATTATTATAAAATAATGAACAGTTGCTTATGAGAGCTGGTCTAGCAGTTAAGAAATCCTGGTGAGTTCAAATCTCACTTTAGACATGAAAAGTGGCTGGGTGACTTTGGGCTTTAAGTCACTCTGTCTCAGCCCACAATGTCAGACTTATGCAACAAGGTGTTCAATCAATTCTTGACAGAATCAATGGATCAACATTGGTTAGTCTGGAAAAAAAAGCAGACTCTGCACTTACAACAAAACACAATGAAGAAAATTCAATTAGCATTATTTTAGCCATTGTCAATGGATGAAGGCCTCTTCCGCATGTTTCCAACCAATACGGTCCTGAGATTTCTTTTGTCAATTGGGCCCACAATACTTGCTGATGTCGTTCATCCATCTTGTTTTAGGTCTCTTTCATGGATGAGTTTTATCAAGTGGGATCCACTCCATGACTGCTTTGGTCCATCTGACATCAGTTCTTGCTATGCGACCAGCCCATTTCCATTTCAATTCTTTTACTCTCTTAATGATTTGTATACTTTTGTTTATTCTCTAATTCATGTGCATGTCTTTCCATCCTGTCTTGTAATGCCGAGCATGTAGCTTTCCATGGCTGTTTGCACCACTCGTAGCTTTTGTACTGATTGTGAGGTTAGCATCCATGTTTCACCAGTATATGCTAGAGCATATACCTTTGTTTATTACTTTATTACTAAGAGTCAGGAATTGTAAGAAGCAGCAGATAATGGGAGTACTGTAACTCTGCAAGTTCTGAGTAAAACCGAATTCATTGAGATGTGAAGTCTTGACAATGGAAGTAACAGTAATAGCCCTGTTGGGTTTCCCTCCCCCATGGGAATTTTTTAAATTATTATTATTTGCTATTTATGTCACCTTTATTGAACTGGTATAAGAGACATGTCAGGTACTATAACAGAATATTGGAAATAGATAAAATGACAGTGTCATTCAAAATATAATTTAAAGTAACATAAAAGGGACACCCTGTGTTTTGTTGTATTAATATCTATGGGAATGAAATTATGATTTTTTAAAATCTGGTTCTATGTAGAGTCCTCTTTAGCATCATCTCTTTCCTTGTCTGTTCTTTGTCCACAAAATTAACGTCTGTAAACTTTTCCTTGCCCATCTTAACCTTGCCCTCTGTAGTTTGTTAGTTAACTCTAATGTGCTCTTTCTCAGAAATTCATTATTGTTGAAGATAACATTTAATAGTTATTTTACATATAGCTAATGATTTTTAAATTTTAAAAAAATCATAATTTTTTTCTGCTTCCAAATTAGCTAGACCTTATAAATTTTTATGCCATTTACAGTTGCATATAATATATATCTCATCAACATAGATGTAGGCAAATGCCCATATTGCAAATAATGTTCAGTTGTTGCCATCCTTGTATAGAAATATTTTTCCAGCTTATTGTTCAGCTGACAGTTTTTGACATTTGACTCAGGAGCAGAAGATAACCAAGGTCTGACTCTTGACCTGTCCATCCACTAACTCAGGAATTTGTGTTTCTTTTCTGTTTTAAAAACAAATTTTTAATGCTATTATAATTTAATGGTTAGAAAACTCAATTCAGTGGTGCAAGAAGAGAGTCCCCGACCCATAGTGTAACTGCCTCCTCTATTAGATATTGAATCAAACTGGCACATTTTTTTTCCAAGACTGTACCAATTGTTCCTGGCTTTCTGATACATATTATGTAATTGTTTAAAGGGTGAATTGTGAGCAACCTCATAGCTTAGTGTTTACTTTAGTTAGTTTGTAGAATTATTGTAATAATTCCCATATTCTGAGTGGTTGATTTCATGTTGGATATGATACTTTTATACAGGTTTTATTTAGTTTGTTTAAATATTTCCTTTCCTGCTCCCGCCCTCTCTCCCCACTTGCTCTGTACTTGCAATTTTCATTTCATTATAAATTAGGAAGGCAACCAAGCATTGTTAGGATTCCACCCACCACTATTTCAGTAATTGACCTACAATCAGGGAAGGCCTGCCTATGGGGATATATATGATTTAGTTAATACTTGTACAGGCAAGTTGCCAAGCTGTTAATGAAGCAGATTCTTTACAGACTTCATTAGAAACCATTTTATACTTTATTGCAGATCACAGATTTTTTTTTAAAAAAACCAACAACATCAAAAGCTTTTAGCTCTCCCTTTGAACTGCATCTTGACTTTGTATTTTGAAAGGCTGTGTGGGTGTGTGAGTGTGTTTGTGTGTCTTTCATTTGCAACTGCTCAGTTTCTTACTGGTCGATGTAACTTGTCGCAGATGTAGATTCTAGCCGGCATGCTTGCAAAGTGAATCAGTTGCAACATCTGTTTCCCCAGAGGCATGGGTGCATCATTTCTAAGCCACCCACATAGTTTCTCCTACCTATGAGCATTGGTATTTCCTGATCGGTGCATGTTCATTAAAAAGCGAGGGCAAAAAGTTGCTGACTTTCAGAATATTGTTTTGTTCTCAAAGAATTAATTAAAGAATACTAGACATCTTTGAAACTAACTTTATTCTTAAGTGTAATTTATCATGTTGATGTTGTTGTAAGCGAACATTAGTATGTTTGTGTGGAACATTGAAGCATTGATATCTCAGTGGTTCTTGACAGAGGAGGCAAGGAGTGGTTGGCTTGATTTTGCTTATGGCAAACAATTATCCTAATACAGGTAGTCCTCGACTTACGATCACAATTGAGCACAACATTTATGTTCCTAAGTGAGTTTTGACCTATTTTGCAACTTATCTTGCTTGCTTGCTTGCTTGCTTGTCTGTCTATCTATCTATCTATCTATCTATCTATCTATCTATCTATCTATCTGTCTGTCTGTCTGTCTGTCTGTCT
>JANHFO010003275.1:0-13352 GCA_032468095.1 Pareas carinatus
AGTAGAGTAGAGTAGAGTAGAGTAGAGTAGAGTAGAGTAGAGTAGAGTAGAGTAGAGTAGAGTAGAGTAGAATAGAAGGCTAAGTGTGTCTGGACACACAAGGAATTTGTCTCCGGTGTACATGAGTGGAGTGATAAGGTTCTTGTCAAATTCCTTTCTAAATCTAATGTGACTGTAAATGAACCAGGTCTTGTTCCTTTGGGAATTTGCCATGGTTGAGGGTTGGGAGGGAGGTTGATCTCCTTGGTACTACAGAGAGGGATGTCTGTGTAGAAACCCTTATCAAATGTGGCTGCCCACGTGACACACAGAGAAGCCACCAAGATAATTCCCATAGTGATGGAGGAGGAATCTTAACGGCGATCAGCTGAACTGTGCATGAACACCCAAGATGTATCAGTTTCAGCATTCCTCATCTTAGATGAAATACTAGTTTTTTTCTGTAGCCTTTGTGTTTCTAATAAAACAACTTATTCTATGGACTGGATTGGTTGTTTGATGACTGTGTAAGGGACTGCTGAGAACTTGACAGTATCCGCTAATATCACCTCGTATAACTTCTGATCATCTTTTCACATTCACTTATTCTGAAGGAGAAAAATAGTTTCCGGCAGACAGTTCCACTTCTGTGGATGTTTTTCCACACTTCAGTGGCACTGACAGCTCCTGTGATGAAAGAGTCAAGGGGTCAGGTCGGCACCTGCTCACCTTGGCCACAGAAACCCACAGGAGACTCTTGGACCTGTCACTCTCTCTCTCAGCCCAATTTCAAAGGGTTTTTATTGTGGGTGGAAATGGAAAAATGGAAGGACCACCTTGAGCTCCTGTATGCAGAGTGAAAGAGAAAGCAAACCAGGCAGGCAGATTTTTTAAACTCAGAAGATGGGAGATAGAGAAGATGGATAGATGAATTAAAGTTTTAGAACATGAGCAATCATGAAAAACCTAAGCAGGTAGATCAGCTCAGTACCAGAATGGGAGACCACTAGGAACCTCAAACTTGCAGGTTAGACTGAGATGTTGAAAATACATCCCAGAAGATAAGGACAATATTGTAGCCAAGAAAATTGTGTAGACATCACACGAAGTCACTGGAAGACTTGTCCAAAGATGGTTCCTCACTAATGACTTACAGCAGGGGTGTCCAACCTTGGCAACTTTCAGACTTGTGGACTTCAACTCCCAGAACTCTCCAGTCAGCATGAATTCTGGAAGTTGAAGTCCACAAGTTTTAAAGTTGACAAGACTGGATAGCCCTGGCTTAAAGTATCTTCTACACAGGCTTCATTGAGTTTCTATAACCCTAATGAAGACAATCTCACATCACTTCAACCATAGCCAGCTGAGTCAAATCCTATACGGCTGGATGTGATTGCAGAAGCAAGAATGACTCCAACCTGTGGTGTCCTTAATGTTAGAGCCAGGAGTAAAACATGAAGAACTAAGAGAGAACTGCAAGATAATTTTCCTACCTTGGCATGATTTGTTAAGGTAGAGTCTACTCGACTGGTGTGAAAATCTTCCTCCCAGGTTTCTGGCTATATGGGCTGGATTACAATTTATGAAATAACCTGTCAACAGACTTATCTTTTATCTCTTGATTCCTCTCCATTTTATTCTTTTTACAGCCTCACCATCTCTCTCATCATGACACTAGATGATACTGTTGAGTGTCTAGTGAGGATCCTCCCTATAGCACCTTCTAGTATCATCCAGCCATCCCAGAGGCGATCTAAAATCCATCCCCACTACCGTTACATCAACGTAGCAAAGGCTGATCAGCTTCTGAAGATACTGTAAGTCACTAGCAGGGGGGGAAACAACAGCCTCCAAACGATCAAGCTCACAGTGGAATATGCAAAGAATTAGCCAAAGATTGGGTGGGACTGGCAAGCCTAAGGTTTGATATTGAGGGTCAAGCTTGGAAGTTCTTGGATTTCAGCATCAGCTTCCTACATTTTTGGATTCCGGGAGACCTATGATTGCAAAGCTGCAATTTAAAGGAATTGGGAGAAGTGCACCACCAGGAGTGGAGCCTGTGGCTTAATTTGACTCAACAAGGGGAAACCTCCCTCAGTAGGGTGAGGGCGGCAGGTGGTTGACCCTCAGCCATTCCACAACCCTGAGTAGGTTTGATTCCAACAGGTAACACAGACAGGCAGAGGGAAGACTGTTTGAGATCCGTCTACAAGCCACCACATAAAAGGGGTCAAGAGCCAAGAGGGGCATCTCAGAAGGCACCGCAAAGATCTTCTCCACTGACTTGGGTGGCTGAATCCAGAGTTACCTGCCCCGGGTGTGTGTGTGTGTGTGTGTGAGGGGGGGGGCAAACGCCCAATCTAAAGGTCGGAAGGTCAGGCGCTTGGGGGGGGGCTCTGCCACCGCTGCCTTCCCACCGCTACGCTTCGCTCCGACACCCCCACCTCAAAAAAAAAACCTGCTCACTTACGGACGCCGTGGAGAGAAGCGCCCGGAGTTGAGGAGCCGTTTGCGGTAAGTCGATCCGCCGTTGCCTTCCTCATCTTGCAGGCTGGGCTCCTTTTTCAGGCTGTACGCGCGAAGGCAGCGAGGGAGCTCCGGCGGGTCTGCGCCCCTCGCCCTCCTCTCCGGCTAAGCTGCAGAGGAACGTGTGCCGCCCGGGAAGAGCAGCGCCCGAGGAGCCGAGGCTGGAGCCAGCGCCGAAGCGAGTCCAGTTCACCCCCGGCGCGCTCCTTCCAACGCGGCAGTTCCCACTCCGGTCCGACCAGGGAAAACCCACCTCTGACTTTCTAGGTCTTTAAAGCTTAAGCAGCCGCGCCCGGTGACTCCGCTCTAAGGTGTAGTCCTCACTCTGGTCAGAAGGTTGAGAGGAGGGGGGGGGTCTTCCTCATCCTCCCTATTACCCACTACTCCCTACTGAGGTTCGCGTCTATGCTAGGGGACGGTATAGTTTCCACTCTGGTCGGATCGGAGAAACACCGCGCCTCGCACGCGCCCAGAGAGCGTAGCCAAATCAGGCGGGAAGGAAAAGGTCTTCTCCAAATCGTGGCGAGATGGGCATTTAGAAAGAGGGGGGGGCACCGTATCGGCGGCGAGAGCCAGTGAGAGAGAGATCTCTTGGGAGTAAGCAAGACATTTGTCGAGGGGAAAAAAACCCCTTTCGTCTCGCGTGGGGTGAGGAAATCTACGCATATTTAGACTCTGGTCCGGTGCTGCCAGAGCGCGTTTTTGCCCATTATTCGATCCATTTACAAACTGAAAGGGCCGTTTCAGAGTCTGTCATTATCCACAAAAAGAGTCCTCCTTAGTTTACTTTTAGTTGTGGCTTAATGTTTAAATGTCCAACTGTGTGAAATGTTAGTATGACCCCTCTTTTTTTTTTTGCCTTGGAGATTTCAATAAATTTAAGACGGAAGGGGAAGGACAAGTAAAAAAATAACCTGATTGGTATATATAAAGTCCTTCCGGAGAAGGGCGGGATATAAATTAAATAAATAAAATTTAAAAAATAATTACAAGACTGCAAAAAAAAAAATCAGTATGGTTTTGCATTTTTTTTTCTTTAGAAACTTCCTTGATTAGGTATTTTTAACATTAACATTAGAGCCCCTTTGGTGCTGTGGTTAAGGGATTAGGCAAGAAACTGGGAGGCTGTGAGTTCTAGTTCTGTCTTAGACAAAATTGGGGGACCCTGGATCAGACCCTCTCTAACAGGCAATGGCAAACACTTCTAAATAAAAGAACTTGCCAAGAAAACCGCAGGGACTTTTCCAGTCTCAGAGACATTTTTAAAAAAAACACTTAACAAGATTTTAGCGTTCTTTTGACCCCATAATTTATTTTTATTTTTTTGTGGCTGGGGATGCTAGGAAACTTAGCAGTACTTCGAGTGACCATAGGAGGACAACAGTGCAAGTAATTTCTCCTTCTAAAAAACAGATTCTCCCTTGAACAGAAGTTATAAATTGGGCTGCCTTCTTCCAACAGACCATACCTGCTGCTGTAAAATTCTGTCTTGAATAGCAAGAACCAATCAGAGGCTGCATTTCAGTAGCTCCTTTTTCTAGTGCAGGAATTACTGACAGTTTGCAAATAGCTGGAGTAAATAGTAGCTTAATATTTGGTGATAGTCTTCACTCAAATTCCTTTACTTATATTGCCATTTCAACCTTACCTTCACACCCTGTTTCCTCAAGAATAAGACCTAACCGGAAAATAACATGCATGGTTTTTCAGGATGCTTATAATATAAGCCCTACCCCCAAAAATAAGGCTGTTAAGATCATCAGCCAGACGGACGCATTGAGTACTGTATTTCCCCCAAAATAAGACCTAACTGGAAAAGAAGCCCTAATGCGTCTTTCGGAGCAAAAATTAATAGAAGACTCAGTTTTATTTTCAGAGAAACAGTATATAAAGCTATATTGAAAGATCCTGCTTTTACACCTACTTTTTATCTAATAACGTATCAGTTAGAAGACAATTATTTTAACCACAAGTAGAATAACTAAACTGGGACAGGCCCTCAAATGTCTTTTCTGGTAACTGTTGTGTCTTTTCTGTCGGAACACTTAATCAGTGAAACGGCTTTTGCCTCCAGAGGTTCTGGGTGCACCATTACTGGAGGCTTTGGAGAAGAGATTGGAAAACCACTTGTCCAGAATGGCATAGGTGGGTGGGTGGTCTAGAAGACCTCCAACTCTGTTATTCTGTTATCTGGGCATGGTTGATAAACCCACCGCTCATTTAATTCAACATAAGGCAGGTTAGACTTCAGACAGGTCAAATATTTAAACACACCAACAAGACTAAAGTATTCTTTTCCTCCCTATCTAGTCGGTCTTGTTGACAAATAGAAAACGTGGTGCTCCTTCAGGAAAAGGTTTTCTACCAGAAGAAGTTCCACCTGTTTTCCCCCAAGGCACGAAGCCAGCCGCCCTGATCAGAATCAACAATCCCAAACTTCTTGGGGTGACATTAATGTGTTGCTGGCAGGAAGACCGTCAGAGCTCCACAGATTGCTACATTGCTACATGCTCCTCTTGGTGCACCCCACTAAATTGCCTTTAAAAGCAACATTTTTGAAAATGGATCTTCAAAGTTGCTTGATAGTAGGATAATTAACTGCTCAGTATCCTTTCCCACCCGAAAGGCTTGGAGCCCCAAGCCTAAGAACATTTTAATTTCTTTCCCTGCTTCCCTCTCTTTTCCAAAAGTCTGCTTCACAAAGCAAAGGAGACTTAAGGCTGCTTACCTTATTAAAACGCCATCAAGCACATTCCAAAGCAGAGTTTTCAAACGAAAAGAGATTAAGATACCGATAGTGTGCCGCAAATGCGAAAGGAGATGTTGAACCTCTCTGGTTTTAATTTCCTCATTGCTGAGGATGGCCATAGAAGAGAGATTGTTTAGATGAAAGACAGCAACACGGCAGGAAATTTATAGAAAAGGGGTGAAGTTATGAATGTGAGAAAATGACAGCATCGTGCAGAAAGTCTGAGTCATAGCAGAGAAAAAACACTTCCTGAACTCGAAAGACAGAACAAATACTTGAGATGAGGTGGCTTCCCCCATCCCAATTCCCTTTTTGCGTTTCTTTCTTTTTTTTTAGGGACTTATTTAAAACGAAGTGTTGAAACACCTGGAGGGAAAGCAAAGCAGGAAGGCTTTTGTTGATAAACATGATGCTTATGCTGAAGTTTTATTATTTTTGGGTAGCGGGTTGGAAGTGAGTGTTGAGCATAAGAATTGCCTGGATCAGATTTTTGTCCCTGCCTTCAGCTTGCCACACCAACCAAGAAGAAGCCTACAAGCATCGATAGATGCTTGGATAGCATTGAATCATAATTCTCTTTGGCAGGCACAAATGATTGTCTTCATTCTCTGACTTTGGATTGCAGGACAGATGGCTGAGGTTGGTAATATGGTGGAAGAACGGGCTGCTTGATAAATTTGTGGGCATCCGTGCATCCCATTTGAACCTTTCACTCAACGTCAGCAGACCATAGCTGCCAATAAAGCAGCAACCTTGACCCAGATGTAGGAGATGATGTCTGATGTGGAGCTCTGAAACCACCAACAGACTTGCAACAGCCAAATAGAAGCTTTTCCTTCAGAGGAAGTGAAGGGTGCAGAGAAAAAAGAAGCATAGAGGGATATTTTACTTATTTCTGGCCACTAAGCAGGCTGCAACAGATTAAAAAAGACTTTTATGTTCTCTTGGTCTTAAGGATGGTGAATAATGGGAGAAAATGGTCGGTCTAAGTTGATCGGACAGATAAGGGGAAGCAAAATAAATTACCAACTTAATTGCTACATTCATACTAAGCAAATAAGACATCAGTATTGGCTTAAAAGCCACAATGGCCACCCAATATTTAAGCTAAACCAAACAAGCTATGTCACAGTAGGATGTGTGAACCCACCCAATGAAAATATCTGGAGAACCATCCACAATTTTGCTTCCTATAGTAGTTAACATAAATGAGAACTTCTCTCCTGAGTTAACACAATTCTGACCAATTTATGTAACTAATCATTTGAATTTCTGTAAGCAGTTCATGGAAATGTACTAATTTTTTTTGTTCCTTATTAAATCGGATAGTTTATATTCCTCATTCCATTACTAGGGATCTTTATGGTCTAGGTTGCAATTAAATGTGGAATCTCAATTAGATACATAGATGAAACCAGAGAAACAAGGCCCTTTGATTTCTATCGACAAAACAGTGGCCTCTGACATTTGTGGTTACAATCTTAACGATGTGTTTTGACAAACGCGATACTCTAGTCAAAGGTTGGTGGAATCAGAGATTCATATAAACGGTGTGCTTAATAGCTGAAAATATGAATGAATGTCAAATGTTAGGTCAGTGATGGCTAACCTTTTAGACATCAAGTGCCCAGAAGAGTCGTGGCTAATGAGTCGTGGCTTGTGATGTCGTCACCTGGAGCCGCTACTCGCTTTCAGAGCACGCGCATGGCCCCGTGACATCATCACCTGGCGCCGCTGCTCCTTTCTGAGCATGCTCAGCTCTGGGGCGATGCTGGGGCAACCTGGCTTGTGTACCAATAGAGGGGGCTCTGCCTGCCCACTGCGGCATGTGCGCTATAGGTTTGCCATCACTGTGTTAGGCCAACAACTTTTATTTGGTTGCAGAAGATCTTGAGGAAGATGCTTGAGGCAGCAAAGAAATGGGAAGCCCCAAGACAAAAGCAAAATTGGAATTGATCACGTTAAAATTAATCAAATGTAATGGCCATGATCTCCGGCAATGTGCTTAATGTGCTTCCTGTCACAGTACAATTTGATAGCAAGCCTCGAAGAGAAGGGACTGTTGTAGGCTGTATCCTGCTGTGCGATTCCATGTTATTCATCTTTTGAAAACAGCGGGAGAAACAGTCGTGACTTCCTCATCATTTGAAGCTCTGAGGTGCCTTAATTTCTGAGAAGGGAGTTAAGTGAATTAAGAAAAAATAATCCATGTTAATATGGCAATGGATCTGCACTTTAGCTGCATTAAGCCAAAATTAGCTCAGAGGAATATCTTAGCATTATTTACACTCCTACAGGAGTAAATGTTTGTCCAAAATGTCTTTCCAAAGGAGGTAGCTCCATCAATGTTAGAAAAAAAGTGGTAGTCGCTTCAAACTCACAGGCTCGGGGCTTCTATCCACAAGATATGGTGCGGCAGTTGTACATCGTAGGTCACTTTTTCCAAGGCTGTCATAACTTTGATCCATCATTAAATGAGTGGTCGCAAGTAGAGGACTAGCAATAGCAATAGCACTTAGACACATATACCACTTCACAGTTCTTTTACAGCCCTCTCTAAGCGGTTTACAGAGTCAGCCTATTGCCCAGCACCCAACAATCTAAGTCCTCATTTTACCGACCTCAGAAGGATAGAAGACTGAATCCACCTTGAGTCGGTGAGAATCGAACTGTTGGGAGTCAGCAGAATTAGCCTGCAATACTGCATTCTAACCACTGTGCCACCACAGATCGCACTACCTATCATTCCCAGCTAGAAAGAGCACTCATACGGTAAAAAGTATTTTTATAAGCCCAGAGTCTCTGAAATTCTTAGTGTTAGATAGGCTCTATCACATCTGCCTTCATTATTTCTTTCTCTGAAATATTTCTCAGAAACAGAGTGATTATTTTGTTCTTTTCCAGAATCTCTCCACCAATGCAGATGAGCTGGATCGGCCCTGTCACTCTGGATAATCAGCCATGGAATATTAATGCCAGTAATATCAACTCTGTGTGAAGTTAATTCATTTTTTCCCTCAGACACAACATCACATTTCTGGATAAACAGGTTTGCATAATTTTTCCTTTAATAACATTTCTTTAGGATTCTAAATTGGCCACTGTGTTTCACGTAATGCACTCCTGTGTTTTATATTGTAACAAGCCATTTATTTGAGTGGATAGACTTAGAGGCATCTGCTGATGGAAGAAATGAAATCAAGACCCGATTACCTGAAAGGAAATATTTGTTAATTAAGTCAAATAGTGTGAAGAGCTGGATAATGAAGCTAAACAGTTCTGCCAGTAATGACTACACTTTATTGATACATTTATTGAATTAATGTCAGGTATGAACAACCAAGTCCACAAGTGAAGAATTCAATTAACTGATTTATTACTCAAGTCTATACTCAGGAATCTTCTCAGTTTTCACCTCAGTAAGACTAGAATCAGAATGTTCAATGGCATTCAGGAGGGAGTTGGATTTCACCCTCTTGTGTCCACATAGGGATTCTAGACTAAGTCCTCATTTGACTCTTTTCCCTGGCTCAGCCAGTCTCCCTCCTGCACTTTATGTGTCAATGAATTCTTCTATGACCGATGTTATTGGATTACTGCATCCCTCCTTTTTACTGAAATTCTGGGATGTTACTGAATGTTAAAATATGGAATGGACAATCTAAAGCTCAGGTAGAGCAGTTGAGACAGGGAGAAGTACCTCTGCAGGTAGTTCTAGGCAATCACTCAGTACTAGCACTTTTTCAAATTAAACAAAACACATTACAGGGAATGAGCTTTTAACAACATCAAATGCATGGTGTAGCTAAACTGAAGTAGAATTAAAATTGGGATTTTGAGGAAGAAACTAAAAGGGAATGATTATCTAATTAGGATGAACTTAAGTGTTCCTCCAAAAAGATCACTTCTGGCAATACATCTTCTACCGCAACTGATACAGTTGGCTCTTCTACTTTCAATTAATAGTAGTCTAACATTGGATGATGCCTCTTGATGGACCCTAATGAGTAATTGGAAAGTCATTAAAACTAAGGAGTGGGGCAATCCGAATCAGGACTTCATTAACTAACAAAAATATGTATTTCTTTCAAGATCTCTGGTGATAATGAAAGAAATCACATGACCTATACTTCAAACACATGTCCCACTCTTGGACAAGACTCCTACTTGGTTCTCATGTCCTATATCAGTGATGCCGAACCTATGGCACACGTGCCGCAGTGGGCATACAGAGCCCTCTCTGTCGGCATGCGAGCCAAGTTGCCCCAGCATCACCCCAGAGCTGGGCATCAGATAACAGCACACATAAGGGCCATGTACATGCCTGATCTGAACACTCCTGGACCTACATAACTATACCCATGAAAACCTACGAAAACAAATATATATATATTAATATTCAAATGCTGGACAAAGATGCCATTTTCTTTCAGAGAGGAGAGTTAAACCCCTCACTTTCTATTCTGGTCCACCAGATCTTGCTTTCCTATACTTGGTTTCCAACTGAGCAGAATTTGATGCAAGCCATATCACGTGTCTTCAGGATCATAGCAGATGGTTTCTTGACAGTGGAAGAATCTGAATTATACCCATCGATGCTTAAGGAATTTGCTGCTTCTCAGTCTCTGTAACACATGCATATTTATAAAGAATCCTGGAGGGAAGAGCAGATGTTAAGAAATAAGTGATGAAAAAAGAAAGCAGTTGACCAATTTGGAGAGAGACCACAGCAGGAAAAGAAAGACTGGACTTCTAGAAGTTTCTCCAAGAGGACAAGAAATGCTGTTACAACTGCTCAAGCACAGAATCCTTCTTCACAGTGACAGGAGCTCTGCTTCTGACAAAGACCTCTTAAGAGGTTCTCCAGACCTTAGGTAGCCACTCATAAGCCACAAAAAAGCTAGACCCCAGAGAGTCTCATTAACAGATTTAATTGAAAAGGAATAGTCCACTCCTAACAACCTAACCCTAACCTTAAATCTTAAATCTGGGTATGTCTAGTTTAACGAAAAGAAGGACTAGGGGCGACATGATAGCAATGTTTGAATATCTCAGGGGTTGCTACAAAGAAGAGGGAGTCAATCTGTTCTCCAAAGCACCTGAAGGCAGGACAAGAAGTTAATGGACGGAAACTAATAAAGGAAAGAAGCAATCCAGAACTAAAGAGAAAGTTCCTGACAGTGAGAACAATTAATTGATGGAATGACTTTCCTCTTGAAGTTGTGGGTGCTCCAACACTGGAAGCTTTTAAGAAGACTTTGAACAGTCATTTGTCTGAAACGGTACAGGGTTTCCTGCCTGAGCAGGGGGGTTGGACTAGAAGACCTCCACGGTCCTTTCCAGCTCTGTTATTCTGCTATTCTTGCAGAAACCTTGCAACATTTACTTGAGCAATCCATTTGCTCTCTCCGTTGATTAGATATTCAACATCCATTGATGCAATGAGAAAGGGCTACCCATTTTCTTGATATAAGTAATGTGAAAACGTTCCAAATCACAATATTTTGCAAATCACCCTCTTATTTCTCAGTTTCTGACAAGTGTGCTGCATCTTTATGTAAATCCCTCGGAATTTAATGCAAATGTGGAAAGCCAGGGAGGCTGCATTTCCTTTGAGAGATAATCAGACAGCAAAAGGCAGAACACACATTTCTTGCGCAGCTGACAAACATGCACATTTCTCCAAAATGTTCTTCTCCTTCAAAATAAATGTTAAATTCCCTTACATTATTTTCAATAAAATGTGCTAGAAAAAGTGGAGTGAGATACTCTGGGGTGTGTGGGTCAGAAATCCTTTTGAGGGACCTGTATAAATAAATCTCCTCTTCAGAGGATGTTGGGAGAATGAATGCCTGCTCCTTTTCTCAACTATTGCATTTTGCTTGCATATTAGTGACGAATCAATAAAATATTTTAGTAGCCATGGGATTTCCAAAAATCTCTCATCTGAACGAAAAGATGTCCTACTTGTGGAAAGAGGGACTACCAATTCAGATACAGTAAAATCTTGGATCACAAGTATCATTGGTTCCAGAACCATGCTTGTAATCCAAAGCACTCGTATATCAAAGCGATTTGCTGACACACACACACACCCCTCGCTCTAAATTGCTTCCCATCCAAGCTCACGGTTGCACAAATACGTATTGCTTGGTTGGTTGTTTGTTACAAGTTTCAGTTTGGGACTTCTTGAACATGTAAGCTGTTTGCTGTTTCTACTCTTTAATAACTCAAAGCGTAAAACCCCAACAGCACTGACTTTATATGCGCCCACCGAGCACAGCTGTCCTCCTTACCAAGTTCTCCTACCAAGTACCACTCAGCTTTCAGTTTCTCTCACAACGCTTATTTAGATGTAAATTAATTCCAAAGTCATTTGTTTTATTGAACACCACTGTGCCCATACGACTGAGAAGTGCAACTGAGTGGATGATATGCAAATCGGAGAAATTCCAGGTGGCTCTGTCAAACTGGGAACAGGAGCAAACTCAAGTTATCTTGCCATGCACGAATGAGCGACTGGCTTCTTTCCTTGCAAGTCGCGGAGCGAGAGAATGAGCCACTTTTAGCGGCGAGCAATTAAAACCATTTGAATATCATTTCCATGATTGTGTAGCAGACCAAGCCACAATTAAGGGTTGCCACTTGCTATTTATCCCACCACCCCCAGCCCAGTAGAGGATTGCTCTGATTGACAGCAGCACAGGGCAAGGTAACAGTTGACAGATGCTTCTTTGACTAACAATTTAGTTTGAGCGCCGTTTCTCAACCTTGACAACTTTAAGAAGTGTGGACTTCAAGTCCCAGAATTCCTCAGTCAGATGAATTTGAATCTACTCCATTAGAAATCATCCAAACTTCTCCAATCAATCTAGTGCAGGGGTCTCTAAACTTGGCAGCTTTAAGACTTGTGGACTTCAGAGTTGGAAGAGATCGCGGAGGTCTCTAGTTCAACCCCGCTTCAACATGCTGGCTGAGGAATTCTGGGAATTAAAGTCCACAAGTCTTAAAGATGCCAAGTTTGGAGAGTTCTGGTCTAGTGTTAGAGATCTCCATTTGTGGAAGAGAAAATGTAAGAGAAGAGAAAATCCTTATAGAATCAAGGGCAGGCATTTTCCAGCCTATCTCATCATATCTGTCTGCCTATGTAACCACCCATCCACCCATCCAATCAAATTTGTATATCTGGCCATCTTACCAAAAATGACCTCTGGGTGGTGCTATGTTCAAATTATAGAGGTAAACATTATAGACAAACCAGCCGTAAAACGGCACATCTTGTCTTGCGCGTGCAGTTTCTGATGGTTTCAGGTATGGAAGGCAGATTTCCCCTAAGACTGCCAACATACTGTGAAATTGGGATTGAGGTTTCCACAGGAAGAAGGGAATTATTCAGATGGATGCTGAGGGAGTTCTTCAAAGTTTTTAACCCATTTCCACTTTCTTCCCTCGTTCTATTTCTTAATGAAAATGCAGACGAGCTTTAGAAGGCTGTGCTTGTTCAGTAGGCATTTGCCATGGTAGCTGAACAATGCAAAATGTGGGCCTCTTCATTCTGTCCCCCAATTCTCAGGGCTTTAGGAAGCTGTTGGGGATCCACATTTCCCAGGCCCGTTGTTTCTGATACGCCACTTTTTCTCCAGAGCTCAACTGTGGTGGACCTGGAGATCTTTTGTCACATTTAAAAATGGGTGCAGTTTTGATGGCATCATTGTGGCTGTCATCTTGACTTTTTTTGATCCACACAATGTGGATACCCTTGGGCTCCTCCTTTATGTTATACCCGCATTGACGGACCTTTGAAGTAGGTTAGGCTGAGAAAGAACAATGACCAGGAAGCTTCTGGTGCTGAGAGTGAATTTGAACCTGGACCTTCCCAACCCTAATCCAACTTCTCGACCACTCTAGTGTTGGTTTTTCCTTTTAAAGCAGTAAAAGTAAACTCTCTCTTATGTCTAGCTGGAGTCTTGTTGACTTCATGGACATCTCCATACGGTTTTCTTGGAGACCATATAGAAGTATTGTTGGATCTTAGAATCCCCAGACTTGTCGGAGCCGGACGAGCCGACTCCCCCCCCACCTTTGGGGACGTCCATAT
>JANHFO010003275.1:41218-66211 GCA_032468095.1 Pareas carinatus
CTCCTGTTCAACATTTATATGAAGCCGCTGGGTGAGATCATCCGTGACTTTGGGGTGGAGTACCATCAGTACGCTGATAATACTCAGTTGTACATCGCCACCCCAACGATGCTGTCGAGGCTATGTCCCAGTGCCTGGAGGCCGTGTGGATCTGGATGGAGTGCAACAGACTCAAACTCAATCTCTCCAAGACCGAGTGGCTGTGGCTGCCGGCGCCGATATAGCCGGCTTATTCCATCGCTGGCTATTGGGGGTGAAACTCTGGCTCCCACGGAAAGGGTCCACAACTTGGGTGTCCTCCTGGATGCATGGCAGTCCTTGGCAGATCATGTGGCAGCCATCACCCCCCTCCTGCGCAAGCTGCACTGGTTGCTGGTGTGCTTCCGGGCACGCTTCAAGGTGCTTGTGATGACCTTTAAAGCGCTCCATGGCTTAGGACCCAGTTATCTATAGGACCACATTCTGCCAGTAAATACCTCCCACCGACCTGTTCGCTCCCACAGAGAGGGCCTCCTCAGGGTGCAGTCAACCAGACAATGGCGGCTGGCGACCCCCAGGGGGAGAGCCTTCTCTGTGGCAGCACCCACCCTCTGGAACGACCTCCCCCCTGAGATTCGTGTTATTTCTGACCTCCGTGCTTTCCACCGTGCCACAAAAACCTACCTTTTTATTCAGGCTGGTTTGGCCTAACCACACCTTTCCTTGTTTTAAATATGTTCTAATCTTAAACATTTTAAATTTTCATTTTTGGCCTAAATTCGTTTTAGATTGCGATTTTAAATTAAGCCACGTGTAAATATATTATTTTAACTATGTTTTAAAATGTATTTTTAAATGGCTGTACACCGCCCTCGGTGCCTTCGGGAAGAAGGGCGATATAAAAATTTAAATAATAAATAAATAAATAATAATCAAATACTCTACTTCTAACTCAGCTATCAAAGTTATGAAAAATGTAGAGTGCTGCTGGAATGGTGTGCTTCAGGATGTAATTCAGAAAAAAGGATCTATGATGGATCCATGATGCTTAGAATAACCATCTTTGAAAACACCTAGAAATTACTTACCAGATACAAATCTTATATTGTTATTTATATGCATAAACATACCCATAAGCACACATATAATGGCACTTTTGTACATTTATCCCATCTGAGTGCAAAATGGCTTAACCATCCTCCCCCAAGCAAGGTAAACAGGTATTCTAGAGCAGAGTTCCCCAGCATTTCTGGCTTTGCGGACTGGTGGGGAGGGGATGGCTCCACACGAGCGGCTAGCAAGCGCAGAGCTCCATTTGTGCAAGCAGCATGGATGCGTATCTGCAATTGACACAAATGGAGCACATGCACACTATTTCCACAAGTGAGAGTGTGCGCTTGCACACTGGCCGTTTCTATGGCCCGGTTGCAAATCCCTTATAGATTGGAGACCCCTGTTCTAGAGATAATCAGAAAAGAAGAAGAAAAAATCTTTAATTCAATTCAGATCTTGCCGATTCAGCTACTCCTTTACTACCTTTGACATGACTTCTGGATCTGGCTCCTCTACTGGGTCAGCCCATTCAACAGTAACAACGTTTCCCCAGACTTTTACTTTCCCACTCATCAACCGGCGTCGAGCTTGTGCTGCTGATTTGTGATCTTCATATTCAAGGAAGCAGAACCCCCGATTCTTCTTTTTATCATCCGGTTGGTGATATAAGATTACATCGACTAAACCCTCTGTAGGAACAAAAACACCTGATAAGTAACAGAAGACTAAAACTTTTCTCATTTGAAAAGCTAATTAAAAAAGATCTTTCAAGACAAACTATTAAATATGCTGAAGATTTGATTTGCTTAACTAATGAAAATATACCTTTTGGGGAGGATAAATGGAAATTCCTAAGATTTTGCAAAGTTACTCTTTTTTACTCTATTTACTGTTGTAATACATTTGTTCCTGGCAAATTGATAAAAGGTGATGCTCCCTGACCCAGGAGAGATGAAAAAAAATCACATCTCATAACTGTCATGTCTATGCAAGTGGCAAAAACTCACTCATCACCTTAACAACTACCCAGCAGATATCAGGAATTCAGAATAAGGAAATAATTTTCTGAATCACTGGTAGAAATACTCCTTCAAGTAGGCTGGTGGTTCAGCCCTGGTTAGATTTTGATATATTATTTTGAAGCACTTTCCCAAGCTTTTCTGCTACAGGAAATATGAAAGTGCTACTCAACATCAAAATTATTTGTAGACCACACCTCATAAAAGATGCCGTTGCTTGCAGCTCTGGTGCAATGTATCAATGCCTTGGGAAATGGTGATGCTGTCTGTGCTCTTTCCAACTACCCTAAACAACTAAAGTGCCTTAAATTAAAGGCGTGAAAAGTGACTCTAGTTAAAAAAAACTGTCATGTTTTTCAGAATAAAACTTAATAGCTTAAAGATTTCCAGTTACAGAAAAGAACCTTGATGCAATCTGTTTGGATCATTTTGAGCGTTCAAAGTTAGAGAAAATATGTGTGTTTCAAGTGTTTTGTTTGAAAGCAAAAGCAAATACTCAAAATGTTTCAAGGTTTCCCCCCCCCCAACTACATAAAGCAACCAAGATTGTTCAGAATGATTCAAGCATGACTGCTTTGTTTCCTGTTTTGTGTACACCTCCATTTTGTTATTATTATTAATAGTAACAAATAATTTTGTTACTATTATTGTTCTTGGTATGAACAATGCAAGACCAATTTATTTATTATGCCAAAATGAAAATCAACCAATTTTTATTACGGGCACAGACCAGTAAATAAAAGTATTAAAAACACTAACAATAGTAAAAAAATAAAAATAAAAGACAGGTAGAATAATATATTATGATTGGTGGGCTGAAAATTCACAAATGAAAGTAACTCACATTCTACCAACTAGTATTACTTTCATATGAAAACCTACATATAACATGGAATTAAGTTCAGAATCATTATTATCCAATTCTCCTAGCCCTTTGCTTTATGAAAGCTGCATGCTTATTTAGCATTTCACTATTTTTAGACATTATTTAATTGGTTGTAGCCTGATGTATTATTTTCCTGTCAGCCAGGGTTCCTTTTTATATGCATATTTTATTGGCGTTTTAAAAAAATCTTTAAGCCTCCTGGAGTCAACAAGGAATCTGGTGGTTTCTAAATTTAGAAATTAAGCTACATTAAATTGAAGCCATTTTTTACAGCAGAAGCATATGCCCTCACCTTCTTACCTGTGACTTTGCTGAATTCTTCTAATATATTCTCCTTCGTTTTGTTTTTTGGAATTGATCCAACAAATAGTCTATTATTTGCCACTGAGATGCACACACCAAGGTGTTTACCAGGCCGGATTTCATAGTTATCACACTGAAAGAAAAAACAATGAAACTTTAACCATGAACTATCAGCTATACGAATACTAGCATTTCAGTGGACTATATTGATTACATAACTAAATATTACATTATTTTTGCATTTTTGAGTTTCCAATAAAATATATTTTGCTATTTATTTAAAATTTGTATGCCACCTATCTCACCATCAAGCGACTTATATACTACAGCCAATATTATCTATAAATACAAAAAAAACATGCAAACAGAATGTGTTTAACTGAGAACAACAGGGAGAAAGTGAGACAATGCAGCATATCTTGCTCTAACAATTTATTTTTTATTTATTTTCAGAACTTTTATACTGCCCTTCTCCCCAAAGGGTCCCAATTTCTAAATTGTAAGGCAAACACCTAATTTCCTAATCTGTTCCATACGTGGCCTTATGACAGAACACTCACCAACTTAACAGCTTCTTGTGCTGCATCTTTGCCACAGAATGTGATGAAAGCATAGCCTCGGTTTTGTCCAGAAAGTGGATCCATCATGAGTCGCAAGTCCCAAATGGGGCCTGCCTTTTCAAAGAGTGGCACCAATTCATCTTCATACAAGTCTCTAGGAATTTTTCCAACAAAAACCTGAAGGAGAACTAATATTTATTAACAAAAACTAAAAGGTATCTTAGCTTTTAATCTGGTCGAGAGTATGCAGTGTTCTTGGAAACATTAAACATAAGTTGATTAGAGGTAGTTAGTATGATTTTATCTCTCTCCAATTACTAATTTATTCGTCCTATCAAATTAAACCTAATTTGGGAGTGCTCTAGGAGCTGCACTCAGGGCTTTCATGGGCCATATGCCATACATCTGGTATCACCGTACAGTCACCACTATGAATCTTGCACCTTTGTACAGAAAGGTCATTGAAAATAGTCATAAATGTGAACTGCTCCAAGTATTATAAACTGTGTGACAAACTGAATATTCATTTGCAAAAATGCATAGTCATCTCTCTTACAAAAGAAAACAGCTTTCAAAAGTATTTCCATCACTACATACACATCACACATGCCTTAACACTGATAAAACCATTATGGTTAAAAGCAGGCCATTACTATTCAACAATCCACCTGCACTTTTTCCTTTAGAAAACACCTTTTTGCAATTTCCAGCAGTGTTATTAACTTTAAGGTTAGTAACTGTAGCTTTTGATAAAGCTAAGTTTAACTTAATAATTTATTTTGTCTCTTCACTTACAAATTACAAGTAGTCCCTGACTTACAACCATTTGTAATCTTTGAAGTTACAACAGCAGAAAAAAGTGACACAACCAGTTCCCACACTTACAACCCCTGCAATAGCATCCTCGTGATCATGTGATCAAAAATTTGGGCACTTGGCAACTGGCATGTCTTTATGATGGTTGCAGAGACCCAGGGTCACACGATTGCCAACTGCCACCTTCCCAGCAGGCTTCCGATAAGCAAAGTCAATGGAGAAAGTCACATTCACTTAACAAACGCTTGATTCAGTTAACAACTGCAGTGATTCAGAGGTTGTAAAATGGGGCACAACTCACTTAGCAACTGTCTTGCTAAGCAACGGAAATGTGGGACTCCACTGTGGTTGCAAGTCACGGCGGACTACTTGCAATGATTCCTATTTCTTTATTTAGTAGAATTAAGGTCAAAATAATCTTATTTAGACATGAAAGCTACATATGCAAACCTCTGTTCCAATGCCAGGCTGAGAATGTGAGTACACAGTATCTGGAGGAGGGCCACCGTACTTCCGTTGTCCTGTGGTCACATCCAAAGTATAACTTGTTCTTTCTAACAAAGCCTGGATTTTTAAAGGCGGAAAATAAAAAAGAACAAATGGCATTTAATGTCATAAAGGGGAAAAACAACCCTTCACTCCAAGAAATCCTTTCAGTATAACATTTCCCCCCACTGCTTCATATTCTAAAGCATATTTGCAAAATGTAATGGCTTATAAGAGAAATGTAAAATATCAACTACGAATGGTAAAACTCCAATTTTGCTACTGATGGAATTATATCTGACAGATTTCTTCTTAACATGCCAGCAAAGAATTTCTAACATGCCAACATCACCATATACTTAGTGGGATTGCATTTCATGTCTTTCCCTTTCTTTCCCTTTCTTTCCCTCCCTCCCTCTCTCTCTCTCTTCCAGCCCATATTCCTCAGAGAGGGGCTCTTATAGCATACAAAATAATTAATAAAATTAACATTAAAATCAGAATAATTTCAGACTAAAAAGTTTCAAAATTATAAAAATAACATTATAAAATTTCAAAACAAAAATCTTGAGACGAGGAATTAGCAGTTGTTAATACATGTGTTGGGTGTCTCATGGGGGCAGGTGGCCTGCCCTATGGCTATGTGGGCCTTTGTGTCACCCATGCAAGACTACACAGTTTTGACCCCTTTGTGGAAGACCTTTCATTTCCCAATAGAAGAACTGCTAGCAAGAACACAATGACAAAACAGTTAAGTATAGCAAAGCCAAGTAAATAAAAGGAATTAATGCTGAATGTGAACAAAATTCTTCTCTAATGTTCTTTGGCCAATTTTATGGCCTTTGTGAAACGTAAGGTCAGTTATGGGATGCCAGATGCTACCATCCCCAGTGCCTCCAAGTGGCAGTATTTAATATTTTCTATTACATTTGCCAGTTGTTTCTCTGTGGCATGTAGAAATATAACTTCTATCATATGCATTTACTGAAGACACATAACCATTACTAACGGGAGGGCAACTGACAACAATCCAGAAAGTGTCTTAGTGTAGGAAATAGTCTTGTTATGCCCTGCACTTCAAACTGGAAAAGTTTTTGAGATACAGGGCATTTTCAATCTTATAATGCAGGTAATAGAACAGCTACATATGTTATGCTCAATCAACGTACAGCTGCTAAAAATTAAGCATTAAAAAAACAAGATTCAGGGAACTCTTAGCACTTATTTTTCCTATAAAATCTCACAATCTGCAAAATTTATCTTGGAAGGCAATGTTGTCTTATATTATGGAGTATTGAAAGTATTTTTGCCAATCTACATTTGTAACATTAGCAATATATTATAAAAGAAAGTAATGGAGAAATTCATTTTGGGATGTAGTTCTTTACTTCTGAGAATAAATTTCACTTTTATTTGCTTTCCTATTAATATCTGTATACATACACATATATTACCTTAATTTTTGCTTCATCTGGCCCTTTTGTTGATTCTTGTACTTTGCTTCCTTGTTTCTCTCTCTGTCGATAAGTCTTCATAACTCCACATAAAAATGCACTTTTGTTCTGCACATATAGGTAATGAAAAAAGTGAAGCAGAAGTCATTAAAAAAAATCTGAAGCCACTGAAGCTTGAATAACGCCTAGCTACATCCTGAGAACCAACCAGTATCTTGAATAGCATCACTTGACATATTAAAACAAACCAACACTTCAATTATCAGCACATCAGGCTAATATGAGATACTAATACTCACATGCAATGCTTTATTTTACATTTAGTATTTGAATGGAAACATAGTCTTGCTGTGGGAAAAAAAATCAAATCTGATTTCAGTCACATTTCTTCATATTTGTTGAACTCGAGTTACAAACACCACATTGTGGACCTATTTGTTCACATCACAGGAGCTCTTACCTTACCTGTACATGCGACAGGTCACTTTCCTTAAACTGCTGTAATACAGAGAGGGCGCCTTCTTCGTTAAATTCCCTGAGAGCATCTATTGCTCTCTCATCAAGATCAACATAAGATACCAATCCTAAAAAAATTAAAAATAGAAAAATATTACAGATTCCTATTTAGCTACATAAAGACAATTTAGTTTTAAAAGCATACTGTGTTTTGCTAAAATCAAAATAATATTAATTAATTAATTATGTCAGACTACCTACTACAGGCTAAAAGGTTTTTTCGCTCCAGAAACTTGGAAGTACTTTGTAAAGCAAAAAAATCTTACATATCAGGGTTTGAAATAACAGGCTCTGGTTCAGATTTCTTAAAAAAAATCTGTTTTCAGAGCTTTTTTGTTTTTTTCAAATGGATCCATTGAAAGCCATAGATAAGGAAACAGTTCTATCAAGCTACCATAATATGCTGCACCGGTTACTGGAATAATTTATAAAGCTCACTTCCCACTCTTCATCAAAAAATGCTATTTTTTCTCCCATGTATACAAAAAGTAGATATTACAATTAATATTTTTGTTAATCTTTAAATACTCTTTTGCCATACCTTTCTAGTCAGTTACATTATTTCGAGCCCTGTTATGCACTTTCAATAGCTTAATTGTAAGCTTACAGCTACACACCTACATACAGTAGGACCAGCCCTGATACATATACGCTGTAAGCTTTGGATGCAGTTTCTTCTCTATATCTAAACTTAGAAGCAAATATTATAAAAAATGGAGAGCGCTGCAAGTTTCACTAAAATTGCTTTTAAATGGGGAAATGTCAGATATTGTCATAATCTTTCAAGAAATATAATGTATGTGTTTTTAATATTTAAAGTTTTAAATACTGAAACACCCTACTCTAAAACCCAAAAAACCAGCAGGAGTGTCAAGAGATTGCAATTTCAGAATCCTACATGGTGGAAGGCCCCTGCATCATTTGCACATGGACAAAACTGAGATGATTAAAAGTCATGAAATTATTTATTATTTAGGCATGAAATGAGAAGTATCCAACTGCATTAACAGACCCAAGTGGGTTAAAGTTTTAAATTTTACACATGAAGATACATCTCTACAAATATACTGAAGCCAGGCAGTAAAGTTTTAATATGAACTTATATCTTTACATTCCCCTTTCAAACAAATGTACTCAAGCCACTATGTGAATATCAGCTTAGTTCAACCCTAGAGAAGTATCTCTCTAAGGAGATGGCACTACCTTATCAGACATTCACTGGCACTGTCTTTCAGAGAGAGATTACCACGAGTCAAAATACCGTCATAATAAAGACAGACATGGTATTCTTTTGAACTATCTTAAACCTGCAAAACATTTTAGGGCTTCAGAAAAAGAAGATAGATTAAATCTTCTATATGAAATATTTGAGGCAAGGGAATGAAGGAATTCTATTTACTTATCTAAATATATTCACCACACGCAAACTAAAGAAGAAAAATTGTCTCTTTTCACAGCAAAAAGGTATGTGCATCATAAAATTCTTGATGTTTTCTCTCTTTTTAAATACACAAGCCACTTGTTCCAAGTAAGATAAATATAATTCAAACAATTATGATAAAACTAAATAGATCAATGTAATGACTTGAATAAATTAAACTATTCACTAGGAGATAGACAAACATATAGACTAGAGTTCAAATGTAGCCCCAAAGCAAGCCAAGCAAGCTATTTCCCCTCCTTAAACTACCTACTGAAATACTATGTTTAGCCTTGGTGATGACAGCAAAGTAGAAGCAAATGATTATAATATTGAAAAAATTACAGTTCAGTAGGCAGCAATGTCCACTTTTATTTGTGAGAGTCTATGAAACAGTCACAGTGTCCTAAAGATCTAAGATACTGTCAAGACATTCAACCTCAAGGTGAAAGCAGCAGTACATTCAAAGCTACACAGTGCAAAATACAGCAGTTTTTCATCTTTAAAGCCTAAAATATTTGGGTTTTTTGCCTTCACTTTTATAACCAATCAGAAACAAGAAATGCATATTATACCTGTCTGAAATATTTCATCAAGTCTTTCTGCCACCTTCTGTGGGAGGCCTGCCTCTATCAGTGTCTTGTAGTGTTCTGTGTGAGTAACACTGGAAGTATCCATTGGTTCTTCCTCTTCTTTTAACTGTACCGCATTACCATTCACCTGATTAGCCATTTTATTATGCTGCTGGAAAAAATTCAGGAGCTATATTACATAAAGCCAGAAATAACTAATTTTAAGGACAATGCATTTATCTAAACTAACTGTAAACATATTGCCAGTGACTTGTATTAACTCTTTATTTAAAGCCTTTATAACATAGCTCACCTACTTTCAACAGAGCATGTACATGGAAGAATAAACATTTTTAAGTACTTCATGTACAAAGAATCTCCTTTTTATTTTTGTGTAATTAATTTATGTTATCATAAGGGGCAGAAGGATACTGGAATGCACAAATACCTGCCATTATTCCCTTGGACTCACAGAATTTTTTATCAGTGTATTCAGTACAAAGTTCTACAAGGCCAGCTAAATATACAAATGTCAATACTTGCTTTCCATCTTTCCCATATTTTTCTGGCTTACTTCCATGTTTGAAATCAATATTTTGTTACATAAGAGACACCATACAGCTTCAACACACACTGATTTCTGGAACTTTTTTTGAAAAAAGAATATGCCACATTATGTTTGCACAAGTAGAACAGTCAATAAACAAATTGTGCATCACATACCAACAAGATGAACTTGTATTAAACTCTGCATGTCATGTATTACAGCTTAAAGGAAAGGCTGTACCTACAATTTTTATTATCAGTAGGAAAGATTTGATGCAAAAGTCAATAAAACGATGGCAGAATAAGAATTTAGAAAAAACACTATCTTTTCAAATGATTTTTGTGGATTTTTAAAATTTCTATTTGATGGCATTGAACTGGGATTTGTTATTCAGTCACAACAAACAGGCAATATAAACCCTGCTAAAGATAAAGATTGACTGAGTGTTATTAGCAGAAAGACAAACCTTGAATTTACTAAAACATTCAATTCAATTTAAGAGATACAGACTGAAGGTTAAGGCTTTTAAATTATGAATACTATAACCAGCGTTTCATATACTTCATGGAACTTAAATGCATCCCTCCAAGCAGAAGCATTCATTATAATTAGAAGCAAGTCAAAATAAAAACTTAACTCATACTCCAGCTTGCTTTAAAACAACCACTACATCAAAGTTAAGAAACCGTTTAGTAGTCCATGATCATAAAACTGCAGAACTTGCAGTACAATATGAATCTTGGTTGCAAATATCAATATACTATTCTACTATGAACATATTATATATCTTTAATTTCTATTTTTGTAAAATGTTCCATTTCTGTATTTAAAAGCTTACATTTCTTTCAAGCTGCAGCACTACATTTTAAATCACAGCCCTAATTATACTTCGTGCCACCCAAAATCAGTGTATTTACACAACAAAAACTGCACTGAATATTATACCAAGCATCTCTAACTTGATGCTTTCCAGATGTGTTTGAAGTATAATTCCTATCATCTCCTAAGATATCATCTGTATTATATTAATTTGAGGGCATCTGATAGTGAAAAACAAAGATTTAATTTCTCACAAATAATTAAGGTCATTCTTGTAACAGCACAGTAATAGTGATATGCAAAGTACGGGTACTCTTTTGGGTACCCAGAGACAACAGAGGCATGAGTTTTCCCATAGTTGGGGGGAAAGCAAGGCCATCAACAGCAGCTATGGGGGAAAGAAATATAGAGAGAAAGCAAGATATATCCGCTGTGCTTGAGTTCAAGCCCAGTGGCAACTACTCAAAGGGAAGGGGAAGAAAAGAATATTTGCTGACATCTCAAATACAGAACAATAAAAATGATCCATTTTTGAGCTTGGCTGGACCATATCCTATCTGGGAATGTCCCCTAACTCCCATGTCACAATGTATTTATCCCATAAATGGAACATATTTTCTGTTTTGTGTCCACTTCTACTCGGAATAATTCATAAGAGGGTACGGTGCTACTAAATTATATATGACTTCACATACTTTGAACATAATTCAAGATGAACAAAAATTAAATAGTTTTGGAGCGATAACGGCAAGACTATTATTTGATCAACTTAAATAACACACAGTTCTAGATGTTTTGTTCTTCTAATGACAGAAAGTTGGCATTTAAAGTCTCTGTAACAAATAAACGGCAATGCTACCAATGGAAGTGGCAGTTTTTTCCAACTACAGTAATAAGTACCGCATTCAAAAGACTATCAGTGCACTCAATTCATATGCACTTCCTCAATGTTTACCAGGAAATAATTCAAGATCCCACTGCTTTTTCTATAAAAACAGAAAGGCATATGGACCATATAAATATTGCTTGTATTTCACAAAAAAGTCTCCATGTATTTCTTGATTATTATGATTCTTTTAAATAGGATGAATATCTAAATAAATAACAAAGCAAATTTGCATAGAAAATTTGAATGAAAGGTATCTAACAAAGTGTAACATCATCATTATTACATTAGCAAAACCTTATATATTTAATTTATATCTCACTTTTTGTCATAGAAGCTTCAGACAATGAACATAGGTCCTTTTGCTATTTTTCCCAACAATTCTGTGAGACAAATTGAGCTGAATGAGAATGACTGCCCAAGAAACTCCATTTCTTTGATTGAGGGTGAACTAGAGACTGGATTAGAAACCTCCCCACCATGACTCCAACATCTTAGCTCAGTGTTTCTCATCCTTGGCAACTTTAACATGGATGGACTTCAATTCCCAGAATTCCCCACCCATTTTAAAGCTGTCAAAATACTGTACTATGTTAACTGTGTAATACATTAGTTCTCATGGTAACACAATGATGCCAAAGATCTAAGAGTCACTGAATTATCAATTTCACATAGAATCTGAGTGCTCTCCATATGAAGGAATTCAATATTACTTTGGCTTACAGAAGCCACATCATATTATAAAATACATATTAGAAAATATAATTTGTCAAGAACAATTGTTCAAGCACAATGCGGATGCCAGTTTGATGTGGTGGTTAAGGCATTAGGATAGAAACCAGGAGACTGTCTGTTCTAATCTGGTCTTAGGCACAAAGCCAGTTGAGTGACCTTGGACCTGTTCCTCTCTCTCAGTTTTAAGAAGGAGGCAATGGCAAGCTACTTCTGAAAAGTTTGCCAAGAAAACTGCAGTGATTTGTCCAGCAGTCTCTGAGAATAGGACACAATTGAATGGAAGAAAAAGAAAAAGAGATATTCTTCAATGTTTGTATTCTCCAAACATTCAAATTTCAGTGCTGTTTCCATAAATATAGCTCAGATTACTAGTGTTTGTAACAGAACAATACGTTACTCTTAGACATAACTAAGATGTCATGTAGCCCTAGTGACTGCAGAGGAATAACATTCATTCTATTTAATTTTCAAGAAATGCCAATGTAGGGAAATCAAGTTTAATTTTGATCTATGCCATTGGAGTTGATCTGTAGTATGTCATTAAAAGCCACATAAATCTCTTGAACCTCTCTGCCAATTAGTATGCCCCTCCACTAATCCATATCAAATAACCTAAAACTAAGTTTACACATTATGCTAAATAATAATCATGGTTCACAAGCTACTATACCTGGCTTTATACAGCATGCTAAACTAAAACTAAAATCAAAACTAAAGAAATATTAATTAGGGCATCATGTTACTCCATCAGAATTAAATAATCTCATTCAACTAAAATCTACAGAAGCTGCAGATGTACACATGCTACAATCATTTTCTCAGCCTTCTGCTACGGAACAACAAGGCTTGCAACAACAGACTTCTTATGACTTTCTGTTATCATACTTGTCCCTCCTCCATAAACCCTTGACTTCACATTATGTTTTGGCAATACCCAAGAAAGTAGTTAGATGATGATCTGGTCGTCCCCCCAAGTCTGGAAAGTAGGTGAGAGGCAGACAAAATCTTCAACTTTTCCTTCACTGCATTTGATGGGCACTGTTTTGATTCCCATCCACTTTCTAAACTTGAGCTTTCCACTTTGTGCCATACTTGACAGTACTAAAAAGAGTACAGTGCAATGTCAGAAATGACATATCAAAGCAGGACACTGAAGAAATCTGAGAATAGCAGAGGTGGTGGCACTTATATTGGTCGAACTCAATGGTCCTCTTACTCATGCTTCATTTGTAATACCATTTCTTTCACCTGTGCACACTAATCAGTAGCCTATCCTCCAGACTGACTGTCATTCTACTTTCCACTTTTGTTTCTGCATTTGTACTTATTGCAATCCTTCAGCAAAATCTGTGCGCTATTATATCCTACAGAATTGGTGGCATAGGGAAGAGATGTTTGCAAGATGAATTCTGCTTTGAGAAGCCACCAGAAAGGTCTATAGTTAAAGAATGTCTTCTGTACTCTATACATTTCTATTGTTACATGAAGAATGGCAACCCACCCTAAAATATTGATGCCTCAGCCATACTATTTCAGTTGTACAAGTGCAGCCTGATTGCTAGGTTGCTTGTTCTGATGTAAGAACAGGGAATCTGACTGCATTAGTGCAAGACTGTATAACTATAAACATATCTATTCAAAATATATTAAAACGGGCTTATTCTCAATTATCTGAACTACAGTCCTAATTGCTACCTATCTAGCTTAACTGCTTCTTGGCATGGCTCAACTCCGATTTTAAAAAATGAATACATGTTCTAAGACAACCGAAGTAACAAAGTTTATTTTATGTTTTATTTTAAAGTTTACTGCAAACCAAAACAACCAGACATAAGGACAGTTTCTTCTCTCATATCATCAACCTACTAAACCGCTGATTCATAGGGGTGTTAGTGTGAAGTGTGTCCTGACAAGATGAAATGGTTTTTTTGTCCGCACTATACTATAAGACATGATGAATGTTTACATACTTTGATTATGAATGTATCTTATACTTACGGTATATACTTAATTGATGATGCCTATTTATGCCTGTATATAGAAATGATCATGATTATGCATATATACAAATGATCGAGATTATGCTTATATATTCAAACTGACTATGAATCTATCTTGATTGTATTCTTGTTGTGTATGTATGTAGTTCTGAGCACTATCACTTAAGACATTTGTCTTAAGTGTGTGTCCTGACACACATGGCAAAAATAAATTCTGATTCTGATTTTTTAAAAGCTAGCAAAAATCCTACTACATTAAATTGCCTCAAAATTTAATCAGCATTAAAGTCAATGAAGATGCAAGCATACCACAAGTCTTTATTTTGTCAACAGAATATCAAACAAATATAAATTAATACTAATTTTAAAAATCCTAAATCAACTTATCCTCATAAGACTTGAGAAAGTGATGAGGGGAATTTACAATAAAAGTGGAACCGCTACAGCATTGCCAACATACATAGCATTTCCAAATGAGAAGATGTACTGCATATGCTATTAACTACAGAAGCTATACAGTATTGCCAAAAAATACATATGGAATGTTTTGGCAGCAGAAAGTTATTCAGTTACTCAAGTTTCTCAAATGGAAAGTTTAGAAACCAAAAGAATACTGCATAATTCATGATTTACAGGGAGTATTAAAATTTGACAAGAACTTCAGAAACTGTCATTATTCCCTGCTTTAAAATGGCAGGAATTAGACAGTAAAGATATGGAAACGTTCATCAAATCATTTACTAAGGTGTAATCTTATTTCCTACAAATATACAGCCTTCAAAGCATTCTGCATATCATCTTTAAACTCAACACTACTACTACATGGGTGAAATAGGAATGTGAAACTTAGATCTACTCATCCAATACAATAGCACAGTGCTGTTCCAATGAGAAGCACCAGCTTTCCATTTTGGGGAAACAGAACTGTCAACACCCTCAATGTTTATTCAAAAGAAACAGAGTGACCATCAATTCACCTTCTGTCCATTCTCAATTGGGTGGCATGTAAACAACCACTGAAACACTTCGGATCATTCATTACCAGAGATGGGCGTGTAGAAAAGTAACCGGAAAAATATATCCCACAGCCTTTTCAAGTCGCATCAGAGATTCCAGCAGGAAAAAAGCATGTTGCAGCAACTAAAAAAAATTGTTTTGGAACTCTTGCAGGAAATTAATGCTCATCGCCGTCCTACAGAGAGTGCAGAGGAGCCCGATCCACCACGCAGATTTACCCACCGATCTCCACGCGCCTTTCTTCCTCAATCATCATACCCGTCCATCCCTCGCGTGTTTATTTACGATTTAGCCCGGGCTGACTTCCACCACTAAGAAAGCAATCCGGTAACTGCAGCCTCCGGGCGGCAATTCCATAAACCTGGCCTTTCCCCGCGGAAGGACGAGGGGCAAAAGCGGAGGATAGCGGCAGAAGCAACGCCCCAAACTTGGTGCCGGTTGGGGAGCGGGGTCACCCCCCTCCGATCGAGGTGGAGCCCGCAAGCCGGGCGAGGCCCAGGCGGGAAGGTGCCGGCCCCTCATCCTCCTTCGCTCCCCGGCCGCAGCGAAGGCCCCGAGCGCGGAGATCGAGCCGGCCCTCAGCGGGCTCCCTCCGGCGAAAAGTGGGACGCTCCGCTCCGCCCGCAGCGAAGACCACCCGGTCGCCCCCGTCGGACGCGGGGCCTTCCTCGGCCGGGCGCGATGCGGCCACAAAAGGCTCCTTGGGCGCCGCCTGGGCCTCGCCCTGCCGGCCGCTCTTCCCCGCCCACCCCCCACCCCCCCGTCCAACGCAAGGCACACGCGCGGCTGCCGTCGCTGCTGCTGCCGCCGCCGCCACCGCCTCCGCCGCCGGGTTTGCTCGGCCGGGCGCGTCCTTGGCGAGACTCACCGGAGCGGGACCTGCGCGGCGCGGCTGGAGCGGCGGCTGCAAATGGCGCGCGCTCCTCCTCTTCCCTCCCCTCATGGACGACGAAGAGCGGTCCCGGCAACGCGAGGGGTTTCCCGGAACTGTTTCCAGGGACTGAATTCGACGGACCAATCGTAACGCAAGGTTTCGGAAGGACAAGCCAGGTTTCCTATCGACGCCGGGAGGCTGGACCCGGCCGTGATTTTTCTAGCCAATCGCACCGTGGGCGCCGTCTGGCCAATCCGCTGAACGTATAAAACGATGGCGCGCCGGGTAAGGTAGAAACGAGGGAGAAGGAAAGGGAAAGCCGGGATTTCTCTTCACCTTCTCTCCATTGCCCCGCTTTAAGCGTAGCTGAACTCAGTCGTGAGGTACCCGGGTTGAACCAATTCGGCCTTTACCTACCACGACCTCTCTCATGGGAGAAAGCTAGCTTCTCCTGGCCAAAACGTGACAACCCAGTCTTCTATTTGTAGAGATGACACAATAGCAAAGTGACTTCTGTTATCGTTTTGTGCAGTTAAACTAATAGGCTCTCATTCAGTAGGAGAATTCAGTTTTTTCTATTCTAGAAAAATGTGGAAATGGAAACTGAAATCCTAAATGCATTTATTAGAACAGAGCCAGTATGGTATAATAGTGGAAGTGTGTTTGTTTGTATTCACACATTGTGTGTGTGTGTACAGAAGGAGATGGGGGGGAGAGGGGAGGCGGAATAAACTCTAATGAGAGATCTGCAATGTAGTGTTGGTATTTTTTTTCTTAAATGATGCTGTGTTCATAGCTTTATCCTAAGGACAGATTGGATATATATATATATACATTAATTTATTAATTATAGGTAGTGTTTCTGATCAATTTTTGATCATCACTGTGCATTTTGTTAAATCTTATCTGTAAAATAAACAAGTCCATCTGCATCCTTCATTTTGGATTATCATTTTTACAGATTTTTGGCTTTAAAATATAAGATAATCTAGTTAAATTTTCTTCTGAATTTAGTTTTTTAGATATTAGATTTTTGTGCTGCCCATCTTGCCTACAAACCTTAAGACTTTGTATCACCTTTCCTCTCTTTGAAGTCACACAACATAAAAGACACCATTAAAAAAAATTCTTCGCCTCTAAGTTGATAAACTAAGTATAACTGCCAATAATACTTGAATGCTATTCTGCCCCCATAAATGGTTACTATTTCCACATATACAAATAATCTGTGAAAGATCACTTTGCCTCTAGAATTATACATCCTTGAAGATCATAGTTAAAAGTGCTCAGAAGTCACTTTTAAAATTCTGATTTGTTAATATTGTTAAACATTTTTATCAGAACAGAATATAAAACTCTACATATTCAAGAATATTTTAAGTTCTACTTTGTACATGAACTAGCCTAGTATTAACATTCTTTATATCAGATGGCTAAACTATTTGCCATTTCTGCTAGATTCCCTAGTTCTCTTGGAAAATCCTAAAGAACTAGAAAAAAGTTTTAATGCAATTCTTCCTACCCCTCACCCCTCAAAAAACCTCTCAATTCCCTCAAATTGTTATGAGCAATAACAATTTTCCATTCGTGGGGAGAAGACACCGTGTAAGAATATACTTTCAAGCCAAAGGAAAAAATAGTGGCCTTTTTGAAATTTATCTGGCAAATTTTTAATCATATTCCCTCCTCTCAAAAATCATGATTCAAATACCTATCCATAATTATTGCATAATTACGAAGTATTTTCTAAGGAAGACACTGACTGTGAAGATAGAGTGAATAGTTTATTTCACACTATGGTAAGAACCTTGGTATTCACAGGGATCATTTTCAACACAGTCAGATACCACATCCATAATAGCAGCAACTTAATCATCATCTTGAAGGTGCTTGATCTTATACTTATGACGTTCAATTTCTTTCTGCAGACGGTCTATTTCTTTCTTATGGTGACTTATTTCCTCTTCATGATGTTTTCTTAGATTTGCCAACTGTTCTCTCTCTTTCTCCCTGCAAAAATATTAGGATAGATAATATATATTACTGTCATTCATTCAAACCTCAGCTAAAATGTCATAGAAAAAATGGCACAACTATTCCCCTCAAAACGCGATCCTTACAACACCTATTAACTATCCCTCAAAAGTTATCCCATTGCTAATCAGCAAATACATTAATATAAATGTGGCCTAGCTCATTTAGAAAGGTAATAACTTGATTTCAGTTATTTTCTACTGAATATTTCACCTTTCCTTTTACAAATTCAACTCATTTCCCCTCCATTCCTCTCAATTTGACCTTGCAAAACATTTTGGTTCCATGCAAATAAATTGATATTAATTCCCATATTACAGACAGTATTGGGTATAAGGTGTCTACAACATTTTATAGCAGAAACCAGCTTCAGAACTAGTAAAGTTTATGAATTCAGGTACCATTTAGTAATTACAGGAATAATTGATTTTTTTCTCCCAAAAGATGAAGTCAGTCTATATAGCTCCCAATCCCAATTTTATCACAACTGTGAGATAGGATTGACTGGAAGATGTTTGGCTCCAAAATAAAGTCCAGTGTCCCCTTGATGAATTATCACTTGGCTACCTGGACACAGCCATATTTTCTTGGCAATAACATGGAATTAGTTTGCACACTCTGTCTTTGCTGTATCAGAGCTAATCCCTCTCACTCCATTGCCAGAGAAATATGACTGTACCTGTATATCACCATTACAAAATGACCTAACTTGACTTTGGTCCAGCATCTTCCAACTTGCCTTGTTACCCAAAATATTTCTATATGAGGCTGTCAGGCAACATGAGAGGGAAAATGCAGTTGTGGAGAAAGGGGGAGAGAGACCTAGGTTAAAATCTGATATCACCCCAGGGAGACTGGAGTTAAAATCTGATGTCAGCCACAGAAGCACCCTGAGTGAGTTTGGGTCAGGCATTCTCAGCTTCCCCCCAAACAATTATTATTAAGAAAAATCAGAAGTGAAAATGCACGGCGGACCATCTTGAATTTCTGAAGGAAAAGGAGGTCAGAAATTGAAACGATGTCACTAAATCTTTTTTAAGTCACTAAAATACTGTAGGGTGAATCTTCAGAATACCCTAGATCAGAGACTACCTTTTTCAAGCTGAGGAGCCCAAAACATGTTGCTACATGGCAGACCTCTTTCCCACAAATTCAACTAATGACTAATCGACAATTTATGTATATTACTTTTTCAAAAAATTTCTTGACCTGTCTGCGGACCCCCTAGGAACTTGCCACGGAACCCAAGGGCGTCCATGGACCTCAGGTTGAAAACCTCTGCCCTAGATGAAATGAAACCTTTATTGAAACGAAAGGATAAAACGGAAGCCCGGTGTGGAGCAGCAGGCCCTTACGTTCAACAGTAATCTGTTTTTTCTTGTTCTGGCATGGCGTTTCACAGATAAATCAACTTGCTCGCTAACTCGTGTTTAATGTTCGGCGTAACGTGTGAATGCAGGCATAACATACTTGAAGTAGCGCTCCTCCGCAGCCGCTTCCCGTTTTCCAAATGCGCCGCCAGCTTCACGGATGGCTCCGCCTCCACCGCCGCCTTTCCCAGCACCTTTGCCGAGCTCGCCCAGCTCAGGAGGGGGCGGAAAGGAGGCCCACGTTAGTTGCCACCGCCTTTGCCTCCAGCACCAAGTCAGACCCGCCCGCCTCCCCTCCTCAGCGAAGGCCTTCCACGGGCCCGACCGCACCAGAGGCGCTGCAGCCGGACCACCGGCGCCGACGGTACCTGATCGGAGCCCGAGCTCCAGGCCCGCCGCTGCTGGGGTAAAGCCATCGCTCCTCGCAAGCCGGATCTGAGAACCGCACCAACAACAGCCATCTCAGTTCTGTCCTTGGAAGTGGATGGGTGGGTGGGTCTGGCTGCAGGAGGAAAAGGAGGGGCGAAGTGCGGCGAAGGCCAATCGGAGGAGAGGAGGGGAAGGACTAGGCCAATCCAAGCCACGCAGGAACTCTCGACGCGAGTCGTTCACATTCCGAACTTCCGTCGTCCCAGGGAGCTGCTCTAGGCAAGTTTGTCTATGGAGAGGCGTGACCTAAAAGGATTTTCCCCCCCCTATACTAAGCCAATCACAGCCACGCAGGAACTCTAGAGGCGAGTCGCTCACATTCTGAATTTCCGTCGTCCCAGGGAGCTGCTCTAGGCAATTTTGTCTATGGATAGAGGTGATCTATAAGGATTCGCCCCTATACTTGGCTTTTCCGGGATAATTTTCTGAGATTTACTGTATATATATAGACGTACGTAGCTTGCGGATTTAGACTTGCTAATCATTAGCTTTGAGTATTTGTTTTTCTTTCCCCATCAGAGGATCTTAGTCATTATCGTTTTTGAACGATGAGAAAGATTGTTTTCAACCCTTGAAAAATAATTACATTAGGCTTGTGCGAGTCGGCTTGCAAGGGGTTGCCTTTCTGTTAGCAAGTCGGCCGTTCCTCGTTTTGGGGCCTGCGGTCCCATCAGGCATTAAAATAAAAACTGAACCCGTGGCTGAGCTATAATGCAACAGACTGAGCTACTGAGCTACAAGTGAATCAAGCACTTTTTGGCTTACTATGTCGTCAGAATCTGTATGGCTAGTTTATGGATCCAGGGTCATGCAATCTGGAAAACTGGGATAATCTGGTAAAACAGCCGAATTAACCACACTCAACGGGTAAACGTATGGTGCATAAAAAGCCCCGGAGGGATATTGATCAGTGTATATTAAATGATTTATCACATCTACCGTATCTCATAATTTGCTTTTTTTCAGGGTGGTTGTCTTTATGCATATAGTAAGTACACCACGCAAGCTGGCCGTATTATGCCCCGGCAGAGAAGGCTCCAACATTTTGAGTGGAATTTTTTCCCCACATTCCACTGCTCATATGATTCCCCCCCCCAGTAAATAATGGGTCAACAGTCCATGTCAATATACGCCTAACATGTGTTTTCAATAGTATAGCAGGAGCAGCATACACACCACCCGTTTTTTGACTGCAAAATGCAGGTTGAAAATTGTCTGCGTGCAGTGGCGATTATAGAGAGCCACAATGCGTTCGAGGGATTTGAAGCAAAGAGATCCAGGCTGACGCTCTTGCCTAGTTCAACTCGGGGAGATTAAGGAGGAGCTCCGCCTTTAAGTTTGCCCTGCCCCGCAGAATTGTGCCTAAGGAGACCCGCAGCCCTCCACGTTGTGGTGCTTTTTCAAAAGACTTGTTTGTTTTTCCTCGAACTCCGAAACGTGCTAGCTACGGAAAGTGGAGTGCGTTGAGAAACACTAGCGCGGGGGATAAAAAAGAAGAGAACGGAGCCGACTAGGAGTCCTCGCAGGGAATATTTCTCCCCCGGCCCCCCGAAAAAGCAATGAACCCAGAAATGGTTTCGTTGGGCCAAAGCGAGCGGGGGGTAGAAAACGGCGCCCTGGCCCTTTAAGATCCGCCTCGCCGTCCTCCTTCCCCCCCACCCTCCCGATAAGGCAGACGTTGTGGGTCACGTGGCGGTGCCCACGCGGAGCCTGTCCCCGGTCAGGTGGGAAGGGCGCGCGGCGGGTCACGTGGCAGCAGAAATGGCGGCTGCGGGCGAGCGAGAGTCGGGCGGCGCGGCCGAGGAGGCGTTTCTCACCTTCTACACGGAGGTACCGCGAGCCCGTCTCGGCCCTTGGAGCGCGGAGGGAGGCCCGGCTCTCCTGGCCCGCCTCGGGGCGTCCCGGGCCGCAGGGCTCGCGGCTGGGGGGCTGCGGTGGTTTCTTCCAGCCGGGCTGGGCTTCTCTCCCTTCGGGCCGGCGCCTCCCGGCCCTTCCTCCCCGCTCGGCCCCGTTTCTTTCCAAGCGCCCCGGACGGAGAGGGTGGGAGGCGCGCCCACCTGCGGGAGCGGCACCCGAAGGGCGTCTTGGGCGGAGGGGCCTTTCCCGGCCTCCGGGGCGAGGGGCGGGCAGTGCCCAGGCCCGAACGAGCCAGCCTGGCCCCTTTCAAGGGGTTTGGCCTTCCCGCCACTCGACACTCTGGCCGGAAGCTGTAGTCTGGGGGGCGCCCGGGACCCCTGCCATGATTACCGTTGGCCCGGAGCCTGTTAATGCAGGATTAGGTAGAAAAACGAGAAGGGGCCAAGAAGACAGGGAGCCCCATCGCTTGAGCACTGATTGCCAGCCAGTTTTCTTATTTTTCCCCCATCGAATTCTTTTCTTGGAGCCACAGGTTTAATTCTAATCCCCGGTCTTTCATTGGGCATAAGACAGGGAGTCGATCAGAAATGTCATAAATTTCTGATGTGATGACGCATTGACATTTGCTCTGCGGTCACCTGTGCAAGTTCTGCGTTCTGAGGACTTTGTCCCAAACCGCTATGGCCCATATATATTTTCGGTGGTTCCCGATTGCATAGTTTCAACTCTCTTCTTTTAAAGTTTTGGTCCTGATCTTCTTGCCCCTTCACTTCTTCCTTTTCTGTTTTCTGCTGAGATCACACACATCCATTTGTGTTGATTTTTGTTCAGTTTTTTCCCTTTATTTATTCTTATTTATTTATTTAGATTTATATACCGCCCTTCTCCCGAAGGACTCAGGGCGGTGTACAGAAAACATAAAAAATTTAACATCTTATTTTTCATATAGTAAATTTCAACAGTAAAAACATATTTAGCATTTCATTTCAATCAAATATACATTAATAGTATTTTACTATTCCTAAACAAATCCCCTTATTTCAGTCATTACATTTCCCCCCATACAATACATTTCATTTAATACTTTAACCAATATCTCCTTAGTTAAAATCATTCTATATCATTTACAAAATAATTTCTAATACTATTATCAATATATTTTCATAAAGTGAATCCTAACCTTATTATCATTACATTTTCCATTTAGACTCTATATCATTTTCATTTTTTTTTACATTTAAACTCTATATCATTTTCATTTTCTATATTGGGGCAATATGCTGTGTAAACTGCTTAGAGAGTGCTGTAAAGCACTGTTAAGCAGTATATATAAATCTAAGTCTAAATAATAAATTATATCCAAACTTAACATTGCAAAGTCATTATAGTGTTTCTTTCTGCCATTAAATGCCTCTTTTTCCTCTCTTTCTGCTTCCCCACCCCATACAGCCTTTTACAAGTTATTTCATAAAAATTTCAAAAGCCCTTCTTATTCTTCATATATTCTGTTTTTCCAAGACCTCTTAAGTTCCATCTCAATCTTTTATAAAGATAATTTTTGTCTTTCTTAAAAGTTTATCTTTTCTATTTCATACTGTTCTGTCATTTTCCCCCTCTTTTTGAACATTTATTTTATAAAATTTCTTTTTTTCCCCTTTAAGTTTCTTCAGAAAAGTTTTAAATGTTTTTCACCCAGTTCAGCGCATTATTCTTGTTTCTGTTAATTCTACAGCAAAACCGAAGTTCCTCTTCTTTGTTGGTCAGTCCACAACTTGGGCAGCCTGTAAAAAAGAACAGGCTGTCTTTCTTTTGTTTGTTCAAAAAGATTCCTGGAATTTCAAACCTTGTGAGACTTTATGAAAAGTCCCTCAATCTGAATGGCGATTATGTCAAAAAGTCATATAACGTTGTAGTTTTCTAATGTGTATAATAAAAGTTCTGTATCTGCAAGCGTCTATAGTCAAATGGAGGTTTTTTTTCCCAAATTGCCCTCATATCACTACACACTATCTTAAAAAAAGCATAAGAGAATAAGTGCCCTGTTGCCTATTTCCTGTTGTTTTTCTTTTTTTGAAGTTAATGTATGGTTCCTCCACTGATAGTGGTACAGAAAAAGAGGCTATTCTGTATCAACAAATGTTCCCAATCATGGACCATCAATATAAAGGAATATTTCAATTACTGTTGCATTTCCAATGGACATGGATTGGAATCTTGTCTGTGAATAATGATAATGGTGAGAAGTTTGTACAAGATCTGGTTCCCATGTTTGCCCAGAGAGGGATCTGCTCAGACTTCATTGAAACATTTCCTGTCATTGAGTATTCAAATAACATTGCTGATTTGGTTGAAATGGAATTAGAACTGTATATGGTGGTTATGAAAAGTACGGTCAATGTAGTACTAGTTCATGGTGAAATTTATGGAATTGTGGTTCTGAGACTTCTTTCCACCAATTTGAAATCTGAAGATGCACCATTATGGAGAAAGGGTAAAATCTGGGTTATGACCGCTGAGATGGATTTCACCTCACTTCCTTTTCTAAGGAGTAGTGACCTAGTCTTTCTCCATGGTGCTCTGTCCTTTGCAATTCACTCAGAGAAGGTGCCAGGATTCCAACAATTCATGCAGATGAGGAACCCAATGTCTGAAGAAGAAAATATTTTTATCAAGCTCTTCTGGGAAAGTGTCTTTGAATGTTCCTTCTCCATCTCTGTTATGAATAAAGATGAAAATGAGGTTTCCTGCACTGGAAAGGAGAAACTGGAAGCTCTTCCTACATCTGTGATTGAAATGGACATGAGCAGCCACAGCTATAGCATTTACAATGCCATCTATGTGGTGGCACATGCTTTGCATGATTTCCATTCGTTGTTGATAGAATATGGAATTAGAAAACATGAAACCAAACTGGAACATCTGGATCAAGTTCTGTGGAAGGTAAATCCTCGAGCATAATCAATTACTATTTGCTCATTCTTCTAAGGGATTGCATCAAAGCAGGTGGTTTTGCTAAATACCATCTTCTGTCTAGCTGTAATCCAAATAATGTATAAAATAAAATATACACATGTGCAATATTATAACTTCATACTCAATAAGACAAGGCTTTAGAAGTTTTTATGCCATTTACCTTATGTTAATGTCTTTCTTTATTTGCTTTTACAATATATATACAGGTGAAACTCAAAAAATTAGAATATCGTGCAAAAGTTCATTTATTTCAGTAATGCAACTTAAATGATGAAACTAATTTATGAGATAAACTCATTACACGCAAAGCAAGATAGTTCAAGCCTTGATTTGTCATAATTGTGATGATTATGGCTTACAGCTCATGAAAACCCCAAATTCACAATCT
>JANHFO010003275.1:95823-106670 GCA_032468095.1 Pareas carinatus
TAACAGGAAATGAAAATAGATAATTTATAGAAGGACTGAGTTTGAAATGTTACACTATGGAATTTATAAAATTAATGCATTTTAAATATGTGATTTATGCAGGGAAGTTAGAAATAGTAAATTTTATATAAAATGATAATACTATTGGAGTGCTCGTAGGGTTTGCTCTTTTTTTATAAGAAAAAATTATTATAGAATGTATAAAATTTTAATAATATGTGATTTATGTATGAAAGATAGAGTAGATAAAAAGACAGAAATGAAAGCAAAAGGAAAGAAATAAGGAAAATTTTAAAGCTTGATATTGAAATGTAAATAAATGTCAAGGTAGATATTTAAGGATTTATCTGCTTTAATATTGAATGTATTCAAGACTGGATGAAAAGAAGAAGATGGAAGAAGAGGAAGGACAGAAAAGGAAGAAGAAGAAGGAAGAAAAAGAAGTTTTATGTATTTATGAACTATGTTATTATCTCTCTATATATACATTTTTTCTCTTTTTTTGAAAAACAATAAAAAATTGCCAAAAAAAAGCCTCTCCGAAAAAAACTTGATAAGAGAGACTGCAGGTTCTAGGGAATCCTCTCTCCTTTGAGGGAAATCAGCTGGAAGGCGGTGTTATCTCCTCCAAAGTGTTAAAAAGTTTTTTTTGAGAGAGGCTTTTCCAACCCCAAAAAACCCTGTTGCCTATAATCATATTTCATTTAGCATTTTTCATATTTGGCTTTCCCCCCCCCAATTTCATTATTTATAACAGTTCCACAAGTAAAATCTTCATATGGTATTACATTACAATCAAATTTGAGCACATTATACTTTCATTTTATTTCCATCTTTTTCTAGACTCAGATTGCTAATTTAAAGAATACCAGAAGGCGGTGAGGATGAGCAGAAACACCGTAGGTCTCATCCTCACCGCTTCCTGGTTTTTGTTCACCAGCCCTATGACCTCCATAGCCATTCATTCCGTCGCACATTTTGTTGGCCTAGCTGGCAGAACATGAAAAAAGATGGCTAGGTGGGGCAGGCCCGGAGAAGGAAGAGCCTACTGCCTGAGTGAGAGATGTGCATGCAATGATTCTTTACTTGGTAGAAACCCGGGGCTAGCTCTGACTGTTCTGCAGGGACCCCTGGAAGATGTTGATGTAGCAGCCTTCTCCATTCTCTTAAAGCCATTGTTTGAGAACTGAAAGCCTGTTCTGTCTAAAACTTTCAACTGAGAGACTTTCCTCTCCCCTCCCTCTCAACTGGTCAGCGCACCGTCGTCAAACAGCTGAGCTGTCAGGCAAGTCCAATGTCCCAGCTCTCTGCCCCAGCTTGGGAGGAGACCCCTCTGGATCTCTTCCATCTCCTGCCCCCTACAGTAAACAAGCATACCCTTTACCCTGGTAAGACATCGAATATAAGATGCACAGTGAATATAGGGACACAAAAATACGAAAAAAACTGTCTTATAATCAATGTAATACAAGATATGTACATAATATTTAATCCCCATTAATAAAATACGAAACTGATCTGTACAATGTCTATGGAACTATTTCTTAAGGTACCAATGATAAAATCTTCATACTAAAAATATTTCTTTTGCCTTTTTTAGGGGAAAAGTGGACTTTAAATCATTCAGTGATTCCTATAGAACAATATTATCTAGGTTGCAAATATTTGGGCAGGCATAAGGTGGCAGTAAAGAATATTCTTCTACTGGATCTAGATTTTAATAGTCAGATCTAGTAGCCATTCTCAGAGGTAAAGAACCTGAGTCTCCATTGTCCTGAGAAGTCTACCTTTATAGTAAGCTAACTATATTAATTATTGACTAATTAGTTTGCTTTCAAATTGTTCTTAAATGTAAACAAAATAATTTTCAGATGCAAATGTTCTTGAATTGCTTACTCTTCCTGGATATATTTCAGGGTGTCTTAAAGTAGCTGAATACCACAAAAATTAGGATTGTTAACAACAAAATGAACATCTGCTGCAATGAAAAATATTGCTTTGCTGAAAAAATCTTATATGTAAAATTGATTGGTGTTGTTTGTTAGACATTACCCTTTAAAAAAAGAACAAATTATATTCCAATAGTCTTCCAGAAGTTCAGACCTGAATTTTTACTTGAAAGCAACCCGAATAAGGCTAACCGTTTCTCCACTTCAGGAGCTTCATAAATTAATAAACATTATGGCCTACATTGTTCAATAGCAGCCCTCAGCAAGAGGTCTGCTACCTAATACCTTTTTATAATGTGTCAAATGTGCTCAGTAATAACCTTCATTTGTTCACATTCATCTGTAGATAGCAGCAACTTGCTCAATAGTTTGACAGTTTAATACTTTCATTGAAATTTCTGTTAAGAAACGAAGAATATTATAGTACATAGCACAAATTCTTAAAAACTGTAGTGAATGCTGCCTCTGAAACTGAACAGGGGAATATTGCTAATGGTATTCTGTTGCCCAGGGTAGCTTATCAGTTATTATAGATCCTCATCAAGAAAATCCTGGATCAATCTCAATTATTTATCAATTGATTGATTTACGTCCCATCAAGGATAAATAATTTACCTATCCAGGACACTGATATTGATTTAAATATATGGGCAGACCATAACCCAGGAAGATGGATGCTAGATAAATTCATATTAAAAGAAAAAGACTTTATAGACTTGGCAACAAAAGAAATGAAAGCTTTTTTTCCCAAAGAAAATAAAAAAGAGAATACAACTCTAAAAAATGTATGGGATACAGCAAAAGCATATTTTAGAGGAAGAGCCATCACTTATATGGCAAAGAAAAAAATAAAAAATATATATTAAAAAAAGAATTAAAAAATTAGAAAGAGAACTACAAAAAGCTCCATATAAAACTTTTTGAAAAGACAAATGGAAGTAATTAACATAAATTAAATTTGATGGGATCATAAAAATTGGCCCAACAATTAAACAATTAAAAAGTGCAAAACAAAACTTTTTTGCAAATGCAAATAAGGCAGGAAGATGACTATCTTATAAAACAAAAAAACAAAAGGAGAAAAAATTGATAAATAACTTGAAAGATGAAAAAGGACAACTATTATTAAAAATGATCAAATAAAAAAGATAATTAAGGCATATTATTCTAAACTGTATGATGAAGAAAAAACTTTGACAGATAAAATAACACAATATTTAGGAAAAAATGTCTTACCAAAATTTTCAGAACAATATAGAATTATTTTAAAGATTTTAAATTCATTTGAATACGACAGAATTGATAAAAGTTATAAAAAGATGGAACAAACTTGGAAATACGGACCATTACTGATCTCCAAGCCTTCCGTCGGGCCTTAAAGACATTTTTATTTACCTAAACCAGGCTGTCCTGAACCCCTCTTTTATAGGGTAATTTGATTCTAAATTTTAATCGTAATTTTAAATTTTATTCAGCCGATGTTTAATTCTTTTAAGGGTCTTTTAGTGTTATATTAATATTGTATTTTACTTTGGCTGTATGCTGCCCTGAGTCCTTCGGGAGAAGGGCGGTATAAAAATTGGAAAAGAAAAAAGAAAAGTCGCCAAGACCCAGAGACTTCCTGTTCCGGTTGCATTGTCAAGACCGGGCGACTCCACATTTTTAAACCCTTGTTTTTCTCTGGTTTAGAGACCCTAAGGGTCAAAAATCACCACATAGCAGTGACGGAAAATAGGAGGCTACCCAGAAGTCTGGGTCAAATGGTAGTTGGCTCTGGTGAAATGAGGTACTTCTAAAACAAACAGAAGAAAGACTGTCTGTTTCTACAGGCAGTCACAAGACATTGACTGGTAAGAAGAGAAAATAGCTAATATAAACATCAGCATGTTAAAGGTGAGCAAGAACTTATACTTTCCTAATGATTATTGGATGGAGGGAAAAGTGATTAAAAATTAAATTCCCAAAAGAAAGTGAAAAAAGCACCGAGATGCTATGTAAACGAAAGAAGGAATCTTTAAGGAAGATAGAAATATAAAAGATTGAAATTTATCTCAAGGAATTCTGGTTGACCTAAAGATATTAAGAAAAGAAGAAAGAAAGATTTTTGGAACTTTTATAAACGATTATAAATAACTAAATATTACAAAGACATATTGGGGTGAAAAGAGAAAGAATGACAACTAGTGGGGGAAATTAAGTAACTCAGCAGTTTTAAATCAGAGTTAACCTTTGGTCTGTTAATAAAAATTAGCTCTTAAAAAACAAAAATTGGATTATATAACGTGAAATGACAGAACTTATAGAAGATTTAAGACAACAAATAAATGTCTTCTATGATCTATGTAAAGAAGAAGCCAGGGAAGAGGTAGAAATGAAGTATGGATAAAACAACAAATTTTGAATAAGAAAGAGTAAATTTGAAAACAAGAAAAACAAGACATTCCAATGGACTATAAATTGTAGAAGGAGAAATAAAGTACCTAACAACCAGAAAAGACTGAAAAAAATAATGATAACAGATTAAAAAACTGAGAAATATAAGAAATGAGACAACATCACATAAAGAAAAGAAAAATGAATGGTCAAAGCAGACTTCTAAGAAGGTGGGAATAATGCAAAGAAAATATTACTTCCAAAGGACAAACTTAAACAATAAAGAAATATATCATAAAGGGTTAAGCCCCAAAGAGATTTTAATTAAGTAGAAGTGTGAAACAGAATACATGGAAGAATACAAGAGATAATAGTGTATGGAGAACAAACATTTATACAAAAATGAATAGGATAGAATATTGAGAAAATATATAAAATTAAAATACGAATCTGAATGAAATATTTTTAAATTTAATAAGGTTAAGAGATATTAGGTAAATAATATAAAGCATAGAATGATATAGATATAAAATGATATAGAATTAGTTTGAAATGAGATAGAGCTTAAAATAACAATTATTTTTAAATCTAATAGGAGATATTAATAGAAGATGTATTTAAATTTAATAGGAGATATCAGGTACTAGAAAATTATAAAACAGTGGTTGCCAACCTATGGGCTGCAGCCCAGTGGTGGTTCATGAGAAACTTTTGGTGATCCATCAGGAAAATCTGGCAATTTTTTTTAAAAAAAAAATTATAGCAGAGGCAGCTCGGAGATGCATGAGGCTGGACTGCCTCCAGGGCTCAGAATTCTCCTGAGCTGGCTACCTGAATCACTTCCAAAGTGCCTCTCAGCTGGCCAAAAGAGCACGAATTCCAAGCCCCAGAGTTTTCAACCCAGCTGATTTCTCTCCAGCATTGACTTCTGAATAAGGTAAGGGGGCGCCAGTAGATAGCAGGGACGGGAGAGCTGGGTTTTATTTGGGGATGGGGTGGGCGATTGTGGCCCATTGCTGGCACAGGAATGGCAGGCAGAGGCATGGGGAGGTGACCCATCACCAGCAGAGGCATGGCCAATGGGGGAGCAACCTCCTGACACTAACCCTGTCCCAGCCACTGTGGGAAAACTCACCTGTTGTGGGGGGGACAGAGAGCAGCGCCTTTGCAACCAAGGCCCGAGAGAAGGAGGCAAGCTGTGGGCAGGGTAACTGGCAAGCGGGCACTCTCAATCCGTGGTGGCAGAAGCCTTATCTGCACTTTTCTCGCCCTGGCCTGCCTCCAAGCCTTGCAGGCATCCAAGGTAAGGTTTAATTGGCTCCCGCCCCCATGCGAGTCAGCTTTAGCGGGGGTGAGGGTTCTGCTGCTGCCAATTTGGAATATGACAGATGGGCTCTCTCCACGTGCAGGGCACACAAGAGCAGCAGCTGCAGGGGCCGCAACACCACACCAGCTCTCCATTCTGCAGCTGCCCCCCTGGTGCCAGGCTGAGGTCAGTCAAGTTGCCTTGCATCTCGGCCAGGCGGCAGTGCACAAGACGGCAAGCTCTCTCTGATGCTGCAGGAGCCCGAGCACCCACCCGACGACTACTGCACCTTTGGCAGGACCGGTGAAGGGGCGGCCCCTGTGCCCACCACCTGGCCCTGCCCTGCCTGGTCACCCACCTCCTCGTGGCTCTGGAGAAGCATGGCAGCCCCCTTCCCTGACAAACGTCCGGGCTTCTTTTTGTCCAGCTTTGCTCCTTTCACTGTTGCTTGGGCCTTGGCTATCCCGAGGGTGAAAAGCGAGCCTACTTTCCTCTTGCTCGATCTGCCCCATCACTGTTCCTCCCCCCACCCCGGCATTCATCCTTGCTTAAGCCTCGAATGGCCTTTTTTCATTCCCTGGTTCGAGAGAGTCCTCCTCCGCCGGGTCTCAGGAAAGCGCTCTTTGTATGTGTGTGTCTGTGTGTCTCATTCCCTCCCCCTCTCTCTTTCTCTCCCCTTTCTCTCTTTCTGTGTGTGTGTGTATGTCTGTCTCTCTCATTCTCTCTCTCAAACAGGAACAAATATCACACTAATGTGTGCATTACTTAAATAAGCTTCAATTACTTTATAATAATTAAACTTTTTTAAATGTGTCATTTTTGTTATTTGTTATTGTCTTAATTGTTTAAATTTTATATGGCTGTGCACCGCCCTGGGTCCCTTCGGGGAGAAGGGCGGTATACAAATGTGAAAAATAAAATAAATAAATAAATAAATAGTGTGACCTGCCCCCGATCTCCCATAAATTCTCACCACCCATCACCATATTACTTTCTGCCTTTGTGCAATCAACTCCCTATTATCTTTGTCAAATCCTGATAAACTCCGATTCTTATTGTGTAAGAAAGAGTCCTATCCAATATCAAAAGGATAAGCATACCTAATAGCTAGGTGATCTGGCTGTTTGCATTGCTTCTACGTCAGAATTCAGCAATCCCTAGTCTCAGTTGGCCAGCTAACCCCCCCCCAACACATCATAGCCTCAATTCCATAGATTCTTACCAGGAGCAACTGGGGGCCTAAAACCGCACCCCTCAGCATTCTTTACAGGCTAGGATTTCCAGAAGGAAGATCACCAATATGGAACATTAGATCTCAGTGTTCAATATTTATTTTAAATATTCAGAAAGGGAAAAATCTAGCCCTTGCACCATTTCCCAGGATTATGGAACATTCTCTGAGAGTCCAGATACTGAGTGCTGGATGTTGTGCTTAACCAGATTTTATTGTAAGACTATGTTCTGTGATATTATATGGAAGCAGGCAAAGTTCCTGCATCTTTAACAGGTATGGAGAAAGAGGAAGATACTCTTTCTATATCTTTCTCAAGATACAGAATGGCGTTTTGCCATAGGGCTGAGAAAAGATGTAGCTACTGTATGGTAGTACCACTTTCTACGCTTTTCTCTGTCATTGCAACCATCTATGCTGAAGCTATTCATTAAGATGGGGAAATTGTAGTCTTGTAACCTCTGGTCTGATGTGCAGTAGTAAGAAATCACATAAGGTGGCAGTAAAAGACTGTAAAATATGCACCCTTTTATACATTGGAATGATTCACTCTCTGCAACAAAAATTACATAATGGGTGATTAACTAGAAGTGCTTGGTTAGTCTTTTTGTTCTTCAGGAGCCAACAATTTTATCTTTGGCAATCAATTGTAGTGGAAAAGAAGCAGAATGGTTGTTTTGTAAAATATCCTTTCTTAGACTTTTCTCTCTTAAGAATTACATAACAGTCAGAAAGGGGATCATTTAGCATCGCCCAGTTCTTATAACAGCCTGTCCTTTGAGATCAGTTGCCCCAGTGATGACTCGAGGACTAGATCTATTGCTTCTTTAGAAATGGTTGCAGAATGTGGGATGTATACTTTATTCTAATCACAATTCTCAAGTCTAGCACAACATAAACATTGATAGGAATGTAGGGTAAGAACCAACCAGACCTCTAAACTGAGAAGTAATTTCTGCTGTAAATTCTACAAAGGACTCTTAGTCAACCCTTTTTAAAAATATAGGTTAATGACATTGGTGAAGAACATTCATAGATAACTTAGACTTTAAGATGCTGATGAACTTGCCCCAAACCAAAAATACTGGAGATCCTTTGCTGCCAATATGCTACATAGCATGGGAGAATCTAATGCTAATGACAATGAATAGTATCTTCTCTTTGGTGCTGGGTTTTTTTACTTCTGAAGCTTTCAGTGGAAATAAAAGAGCATTTTAGGAAACTAACTTTCTCTTCGTCCCATAACTCTATCAAATATCGTTCCAACACATACATACATACATAACCTATCCTCTGGAGCAGTGGTTGCCAACTTGTGGGCCCCGGCCCACTGGTGGGCCGTCAAAAGATCTGGGTGGGCCACCAGGGGTATGCTCTGCCCGGTAGGAGTGCCAAGGGGGCAGTGGACTGAAAAAATTTGGAAACCACTGAGCTATAGCATCTCCAAGGACACACAATATTTTGAGTTCCATTAGATAAACCACCTTTTTTTGATCAGTTGAAGATATAACTCCTGCCTTTTCTTGGCTGTTTGAATCCGATAGAAATGAATGTAGTCTAAAGTCGGCTTTGTATTAATGTGTGAAGCATTGGGAGTAGAAACAGAATGAAAACTGCCATAGAGAAGTCCTGTGTGCTATGTTTTTTCTCTCTGCTGCTGCTTTCTTGGAAGCTTTTTCCCCCTTTCAGTTCTATGGCCTGGCAAAGCTTGTGGGTGGTTTGTTTTTCTACCAGTGAGAACACTTGCGTTATCTATCTACTGGATTCATGGCAAATGTTCCTTCTCACTTTCTCCTAGATCAGCCATGTCCTGTTCCTTTATGTGTCTACTATCTTCACTTCAGTAAGCTCAGCCATAGTTACCATTAATGGAGGATATTGCAAAACCTGTTGCAAAAATACCAATGTGCTCTATTTCAGTGGTTGCCAACTGGTGGGCCCCGGCAACATCTGGGTGGGCGGCAAGAGCTCAGCCCGGCCACTGGGCGATGTTGGGGCTTGGCCCAGGTCGCAGGCCACGTCAGCTCTCGATCCAACTGCTGCTTGTTATAATTAAAATGCTTTTCTATATTAAATAGGTGCCTTTTATATTAATAAATATAAAATATAAAAATTCTTATTGGTGGTCCTCGGGATTTCAAATTATGAATTGGGTGGTCTTTGAGGTCAAAAAGGTTGTCTTAAACTATATTGCTAAGCTAGGTTTTTAAAGTCGTCTTCTTCCTGCAATCTGTAATATTAAAGTTCTCTAAATGTCAAAGTGAGAGCATGAGTAAGCATACCCCACAAATTCTGTGCACCAGAATGCATATTAATCCTGTGCAAAGTATCCAAAATTTACTGAGGTGATAAGATTTCCACTGCAGAGGCAGCTTGACTCTTTGTTGAAGAAAAAATGCCTCTTCTAGTCTTCTTCCGCTTACTTGCTAAAGCCAGAGGAACCTTTTCTGCAAGTTTTGGACATGTCACTTCAGTTCTTGGCATGCCTATGTTACCTGGAGAAATGTCTTCACCACCACAGATCACCAAAGCTTTGTGTCAGCTATGCCAAAAGAGATGAAGAGACATCTGCCACAAAACTTACTAAAACTTTGCATGGCAAAGCAGAACAAAGTAATATGGAAGTTTTGCTCTTAGAAATATTGTGTGAAGCTTTAAAGAATGTTTTGCTTGAGTCTTCATTAAATGTTTCCTTTGAACGTTTGCACAGACCTAATGTAAATTTACAATGAAACACAGCGACACACATTAATGTCATGGTGTGAAAACAACTTTTAACGTCATTTTTAAATATTATATTTTGCAGTCATGCCATGCACTGACTATATCTCAAGGTCATCGAATGACTATACCTCACAGATGTACTCTGCAAAGTAAGTTGAATTAAGTTGTTTATTTCTCCAAAGTGTCACAGTAGGAAATTTTACTGGATGTTTGGTTCATGTAGATGTTTAATTGTATAATATAACATTTTTTTTCTTAGTTCTATAGCATCTTTATGCATGGATCCCAAAAGAAACTGTTAGGAGAGAGTGGCTCTCTTCCTTGAAGCCTCTCCATCCTTCTTTTTTGACTAGGTGGGAACATTTGGCCTAACAGTTATGGTGTGAAGGAATCAGAGTCGATTCATTAGAATATTCAAACAATGTCTGACTCTCAGAGTGCCTATTTAGAAATTAGTTCTCAGAGCACAAGCAGAGAAAAGCTTCTCTATTGGTTAAGGGCATAGATGACAAGAGTGCTTCTATTGGTTAAGAACAACAGTGTTTGTATTGGCTAACTTAGATCATCCTCTTCATGAGTCCACCTTCCAATTCCCTTATTTGGACCCCAGGGCTTTCTCAAGGCCTACCTCCTGGAAGGCAGCTTTCTGTTGCACTCCAGAAAGATTATAAGCTTGAAGAGGCCATGTGAGCAAAACAATATGCTAATGTTTTGGGAGCCATATAGATAGCGAGAGTGCAGAAGTGTGGTTGCCATGGAAGCCTTAGTAGACTTCCCACACCTGGCTTCATGAACTGTCAACAACTTCTGAAGGCCATCCATCCAAAGGCCCACAATAATTCCCACAATGGTGCCCCTTCATGACCTGCCCTTCTCTTGCATGTACATTTTCTCAAGACTGAGCAAAATTCTAATAAATATTTCTTAGCTGGTATCAATCTATAATTTAGACTGCATGGAGCTTGGGATAGTACAGAACATAGAAAGCTGCACCATTCTGGCTATGGTGGCGCAGTGGTTAGAATGCGGTATTGCAGGCTGATTCTGCTGTCTGTCAGCAGTTTGATTCTGACCAGCCCAAGGTTAACTCAATCTTCCATTCTTTCAAGGTTGGTAAAATGACCCAAATTATTGGGGGCAGTATGCTGACTCTGTAAACTGCTTAGAGAGGGGCTGCTAGTGAAGTGGTATATACCCTGTTTCCTCGAAAGTAAGACATCCTCCGAAAATAAGACCTACTTACAGTTTTGCCTCTCACTGAAAT
>JANHFO010003275.1:123886-135684 GCA_032468095.1 Pareas carinatus
TATTATTATTATTATTATTATTATTATTATTATTATTATTATTATTATTATTATTATTATTATTATTATTATTAGAATTTATATGCCGCTCCTCTCCGAAGACTCAGAGAATGCATTCCCTCCATCCTGGGAATCCAGAGTACACTACATTACACTCTTCCAGCAACAGTTGCTGTAAATTGGAGTGCAACTTCCCAAATTACAAAGTTCCCCCACCCCAAAAGAGAGAGAGAAACAAACCTGGCCATGACCCCGTGCAGAATTTCATACCACTCACTCTGCCCCTCTTTATGCAGAAAAAGCCTTGATATACCTCTTCCTTCGCACCCCACCTTGTCCCCTTTGCCAGAACGAGTCCCATTCATCACAGTATGGTTTCTCTTCTTTTGCAGCACAACATGCCGTTCTGGAGAATCACAAATCATGCAGATCTGGTGTCCCTTCACCAGGCCCTTGAATTAGACTTTCTGTGAGAACCTGGGCACAAAGCAGCTTGGACTCTGCTCCCAACCGTCACCTCATGGCTTAAACAGGAACCAGTCTGTGGACTTTCTCTTTCATCCAGACAAAGAAATGCAGCCCGTGGAAGTGTACAGCAGGTTCCCCCATCGCTGCTTTCCCGAGAGAGCCGACAAAGCCTTGGCAATCCAGCTCCGGTGCTCTTGTGTTTTTTTGGCAAAGGGAATGCTGAGAAACCTCCAGGTGCAGAATCTCTATCAGCAAAGGTCTTTCTCCCTGTGTAGCCCTCTGTGCTATTATACTAAAGAAGAGAAAAGCAGTACAGTTTTGTAGAATACTTTTGCCCCCTGCAGACTTCTTTCAAGCGGTTAAATCGGAAAGAAAGGCAAATGGATTGCTTTTATTTTATTTTTTTTTATAGAAAAGTCCAGACATGTCTCCCTTCTTGCAAAGCTCAGAAGTAACACTTTTTATATGTTGGCGGGGGTGTGTGTGTCGCAAAATAAGGTGTGTTTGAATGATGGGGGTCTTCTCTTTCCTAGTAAGCTAGGGATTGAAAATATTCAACCATTCCCTTGAGGCACCATGTCTGCCCCCCAATTCTTTTTCTAGCAAACACGCCCACTTGACTTTATCATATGGCAGACTTTTTATGTGAGGAGGACAAGACACTAGAATCTAATTTTCCCATGCCATTCCTCTTTACAGCAACAGCATAAGCTCCTTTTCTTAGATCCAAAATGTCACCCTGCCAGTCCATGATAAGAGCCCCCTTCAGATGCCAACTTCCCATGCACCAAGGACAGTGTCCTTTTTGTTCTGATCACTGCACTGCAATTTTTCTGAGGCAAGGATTTGGGCAGAACGAGGGGGTGAGGGTGGGCTACAGCGCTGCAAAACATGTTTTCAATCCCAGGGCAAAAGAGATCTCTTCAGTTCTTTTGCAGAAGTTGACGGTAGAGATAGCCACCTGCTAATGTTTAAGAGATGCTTCCAGTAGTTCTCCAGAACTTCCTTCCACTGACTTCGACAACGGTACCTAATTTTCTTCGGTACTATCATCTCAGCTGTAGCTGGACAGCAATGTTGCACTCACTGCAGCTTCTAACTGTCCTCCCTACTCCTTTCTATTAGTTGTAAACATGGAAGCTGTTGAAATAGTAAACAGAAATATGGAAGTCACCATTAGGTTACTAAGTGGGAGACAAGAACAGCGGCTCCTTGTTACGGAGGCAGTGCAGTGAGTCATTTTGGTGCAAATGCATGGTAGACATGGATGAGGCAGATGGTGGGCTGCAACATTTGGTTGTTAGAAAAAAAGGTTCCCATTTTCTTGCTTAAGGAGATACCCAGCCTCCTTATTGTCCAGTATCTTTTACAAGTCCTTTAAAAGACAGTATAGCAGTATTTTATTGGATGAAAATGTATTCTCCTTCCCCTTCCAGAAAACAGTATAGAAAGAGCCTGTTCTGTTGAATCGCTCTCCTGCAGATTCTTATTTCTCAGCAAAAGCGAGGAAGCCATTTGCCTTGAGGGGCCCTTGCTTGACTTTGGAAATAACTCTTGTGCCTTAACTTCTTCCCGAGGTCCTGGAAACGTCAACTGTTGCATGGAAGAGAGAGTGGTAAGCCTGCACCTCTTCCATGTTGAAAGTTAAATCTTTTGATTCTATTTTTTTAAGCACTCTCAGTCAGCATAGCCAGTGAACGTTGAGCCACCAGGAAACTGACTTCAGAGTTTTCTTTTATATAAAGAAGCCCCTTGCCAGGTTTTGGAAAAACACCGTTGGCCATGTGGGAAGCTTTTGGCATCAGGTTCAGATATTTGTAAGGCCTCCTCTCCAATATACATGGGCCGATTTGTTTCCCTAAACCACTCAGGGCAATGGTACATTTTCTGTATTAACTTCTATAAAAGTCGATTCAGCTCTTGCACCACTGAATTTGCTGGCTGCTTTTCTCTTGGGGCTTCAGAGTTTGTAAACCAGTGTGTTGCCACCTTCCTTCCCACTGTTTAGCTTTCAAGCACACCTGTTTTTTTTCCCTAATGCAAAGGTGGATGGACATACATCATCTTAAGTAGGCTGCAGCTGCAATTGCATACTGTACACAGAAGTAAATTACAGTTGCCGATTCTCCCTCAGGACCCTGTCAACGTCCTGGTGTCAGCTGTGCTTGTAATAGTGATTGGAGGGCATTAATGGCTATATAGATTCCTTAAACATCATGTTCTATGTAATGGCAACTGTCCTGTGAACTGGAAAAAAAATTAAAGTCTTTTATTTTCTATACAACCGTTCTTTTCTTACCCCCACCCTCGTTTCCTGGAAATTCTACTCAAAATTGCTCTCCAGTTTGGATAGCTAAGGGATTGTGATTTCTCCCAAATAGGTGAAGATCAAAAAATTCTTGCTGATCTACTGAAAATCATCAAGCTCACGTCTTTTGCTCTACCTAGTCATAGGGCTTATTCAAGGTGTTCTGAATAAGTTGGAAGATAAATCTCTTACTTTTCTCAAGTGGTGTCAGTGGGATCTTGGCCTTTATACTTGGCTCAGCCCTTAATCTCCCCAGCAAAAAGCTTCCTCATCCAGCAGAGATTACTACAGATAATTGCCATGTATTTAAACGTGAGCGAACTGAGTAAAATGCAAACTTATCCTTTGGAAAGGGATTCTGCTTGCTTTTATTTCCTTTTACTGTTTTGCCTCCAAATATGTTGTTTGCAAGAAGTATAGGTATCGTTGACTTCCGGTGGATAGCGTGGCGGTGAGGCAGCAAACTTGGGAGGCTCCCCAGCCAAACCAAGTCGAACTGCCTGACGCTAGGTAGACCAGTCCAATTCCATGCCTGGAACCGAACCTAAGTTGCCCCATAGAGACAATGAAAGGAGGATGTTCCGCAGTCTTGGTGTAGGTGGCGACTGTCCCAAGACTGAGGGGGAAATCCTCAAGAGATCTGCCTAGCTGTGCTATGGGCTTGCAACATTTAGCCACAGATGAGCCAGAAGTATAGGATTAAAGCGGCTTGGGCTCAAGCTGCAAAAAAGCTGAAATCAACATTTAACCAGCTGGGTGAGTTTAAAGCCCTACATCAAAAGACTATGCTACCTGATTAAAGAGATCTTTAAAAAAAATTAACACCAGACAGAAGGGGAGGGAAATGGCGAATGCAAATGGAAGGGATTAATTCTTAAAGGAAAAGCCTAAAGCTGAAATCAAATATCTAGAGCTGAAATAACTTTCTATCCTTGCTAAAACATAGTTATGCTTATGGGACAGAAAAAAAATATTTAAAACCTTGTGGGTTTTTATTTTATTTTTTAAAAAAAGATTGATGTGTGTGAGCAAAACGGAAAGCGAAAGCTTAACCTGACCTTGAACTAAAATTAGATGTGGATTCCAGTGAGAGGAAATAGTGAAACAGTGAAAGATACAGAGAAAGAACTCCAGAACTGACTACTAACCAAATCATAAAGAGAAGCTAAAAATAAAAAGTCTAGGTATCAAAAGTTAAATCGGTGTGGTTTTCTTTTCAGCTGAATTGCCCTCGGATTCTGAAACAAGGCTCTAGATTTTGCATCCCTGTTCTCAAATAAACAGTCAGCTCGATTGCTCACATTTGTTTAAAAATGATAGTAAGGCCACCGCCAGTGAGTGACCTATGGCCTTTCAGTTGTGGCTCATGGTTCCTCCTGCCAAGGTGGACAATTGTATAGGTTGCTGGGAATTCAGTATTGACTCCCCATGCTTCTAGATCATTAATCTCAACTAAACTTCACTCTGGATATATCTAACATACTTAAATCATGAAATCTGTATGATTAAACTGTAGCAACAGGTAAGAATAATCTTGCTTTTCAAATCTTTTGGTGACCTCATGCACTAGCCCACAATGACTGGATTTTGAACAAGATTAAATTCTATCAAGACGCTCAGCCATCATCTGCTGTTTGCTTTGGATTTGCCTTTTAACTGACTGTTCTCGGTGTTCTCGGTACTGATAAGTCACGCTGAGCAGAGTAAGGCTGTTACTTCAGGCAGCTTATGGTAGGGACCATGCTAGTAAACCCATTAGCTGACCAGTTTGGAGAGCTACCTGTGAAACAATTTGGCCTGTTACACTGAAGCAAAAATTACCAGTTCTATGAACTTTATAGAACAGGGTCATATTCTCTTATTTGCCAACACATTGCTTTAGCCAGCTCTTCATACCTGCAAAGACAAAAAGGACTTGTATCCAATCTTGAGGTTGTAAGCTTACCTAGAGCTCTCTTTAAAACTTAATGGCACTCTGGTTCCAATCAACATAGTGGACAAAAAATGGACAACATATTTAGTTACCATTGTTTTCTGGATAGGATGTAACCTTTATCTAACCCCTTGCAGACGGTGTGAAAATAGCATAGATGAACAGGAACTGAAACTCTTTATTCAATCTAAACATTTCAGCAGTGAAAATAAATTAACAGTTGTACTGAATTCCCACTGAATTTGGCATTACTATATATGAAAAATAATAAACTGGGAGATGGTTTAGTGTAAGGAGAGAGAGGTGTTAAAACTAGTGTATCTACTCTCTGAAGTGAAAAGCAGGTGTTCTGAATTCTTTTTTAAATGTCCAAGTATGTATGCTAAATCCTTTTCTAGTGTTTTGCTATTCCTTCCACTCCCAATTTGCAACTTTCTGTGTTGCAGGCTAGAATAAGTTAAATATGCACATCTCTGCCATACATATTTTTGCTGATTCCAATCAATCTAAACAGTTGTGAAAACATTTAAGTAATACTGACCTTTTTAAATTAGTCACATAAGGCATGGGAAGAGAGCCAAATCCAGAAATAAGTGTTAGGCATGTTTTCTAAGCCTTCCCTCAAGATAACTTGACAATCTGAATAAGAAACGTTCTCTCAAAACTCTAGAAACATAAACTATTTGGCCAGAGCTGGCCAAAACCAAGCAGAACAGAGGAAAGGCTGAAGCTACTCTAGCTACTTCAGACGTTCCATTAAAGCAACATCAAGCAATCTAATGTCTTCTTGGTATTTTGGAATTCTATTTCCATCTGTCCCTGTTCCAAACCATGGATAATTACAGTGAACAAACAGGTTTATGAACATCCTCATCTCAATGAGATAGGAAAAGTCTCAACTCTATGAACTATAGCACTTCCCCAAGTTCTAAACTATGGTTCATCTTTATAATAATATGTTAAAGTCAGTTTATAGCTTATGCTTTGAGGATTATGTGTTTTTCCAGATAAACTATGACACCCATAGAAACCATGATGACAAAAATGGCTACTACGATAAGAACTAGTTAAAGGTAGAAGTGAGTTTAGAACCCCTCTGATGAGCACATCAAAAAAAGGGGGCAAGCATGTGACCAAGAGCCATTTCAACTAATTTTTCCTGGTGTAGCATATCAGAACACAGACAAGTGGGCAGTCAAGTACAGTGAAGTGAAAGCCTGGATTTAAGATTAAAGGCATACAGTTTGAAAAGTGTACCAGAACTGAAAAGTAGTGTAACCCACAACATGGTGCAAGTCATAGAATCCATAATTAGAGACATTAAAAGCAATAATGATGTACCAATGGAACATCTGACTTTGCTAGCTACATTTCCTAGCATTCTTCACCTTAGGCCCTATTTGGTCCTATCTGCTGATGTTGCCTCATATCTTCCACCCCTTTGCTAAAGAGTCCCCCCTCAAGAAGACAGCTGCACAATTTCATCCTTTACTAATAACAAAGCTACTGTTTCTGACTGATGAGACCTGAATCCATAAACCCTGCTGGAGAATCAAGCTCCAGAATGTAAACCTTCGATGTCTCCTTTTTCTGATTCACAAACAGCCCTCCTTGATCTGGTGACCTCCAAATGATGAAATGAACAAGAATATGTGAAGTTCTGCAGGAAACCAATCCAGAAAAAAAAAATCAAGAAAAACACATTAAGGCTTTTTCTGATGGTTTCGTCCCTAGGCATCTCTTAATTGGGTGTCACTTACATATCATCCAACACATTGATTGAGAGGAAGCAGCTAGAGAAAAGCTTCCTTAGGTGAATTTGTCCCAAAAGAGGGAACAGGAAAAGCTGATGCGCATTTTGCCACAAGTGACCCAAAGATGCCGTTAACCTAAGTGTTAACGTCTACCTTGTGCTTAATTTTTTTTCCTTTCTAGCTTATTTGGCTTAGCTTATCCTGGAAGAAATATAGACACAGATTCAGCAGACAGAATCTAATTAAACTATAATTGTTTTGGCTGCCCTGGGCATAGCTCAGCTCATAGATAGATATCATTGACAGTCCCATTCCTTTGGTACTGGGTCTCTTCTGCCAAAGAGCCAGCAAAGAAGTTCTGAGAGAGTCTATACGTCCGATGGTTGATGACAGGTTCTAGAACCATTTGCGGGAACACAACAACATCTCCCTTCCCATGCTCACTGCGGTCTACTTCATCATAATCCGTAAGTGGTACGGCTTTCACAGTGGGGTGAAAACACTTGTAGTAGATGCATTTCAAGAAAAGGCCAAGGGCATAACAGACCAGGGCAGCCAGGAGTGCAGGGCACACTTGGGAATCCCAGCTTGAGGGAATTTTATAATACAACCAAGAGGAAACCAGGATGACGCTATCCAGAAATATGAAAATGTGGTAAATAGCTGAGCGGGGGCATGTCTTCCCCTGGGCCACATTGAACCAGCAGAAATAGAGGATAACAGCTACCGTAGCTCGATAAAACCACTCAAAGGTCTTATGTTCCATTAAGTCTGTCCCTTGCAAGGAGACCCAGAGAAACATGACCAGCCAGATGCCCAGGAAGTGGAGGAATATGTAGCCTGAGAAGACTACTGTAAACAGCGCCAAGGAGAGAATACGGGGACACATCAACAGGAAGTTCCACAGGAAGTAGAGGACCGAAGGCAGGAAGGCCAACTTGTGTTTGTTCTGCAGGAAACTGCGCAGGGTCTGGTGGTAATCCAAGAGGGACCAGGTGATACATAGAAAAGATGTGCAGATCCCGAGTACTGCAAGGAAAACAAGGGAGAAGGCAGTGGAAACAGATCAGGTTGAGTAAGAACCTTGCCCATTGCAAACATTGACATACTGGTGCTGAAAAGGGCAGGAAAATCGACCCCTTGTAACTCAGGAATGGTTCAATTATTTAAATTATTTTCATTTCTAACGATTTCCCTATTTTTCTCATTGTTAGGTAATCCTCTACATCAGAGGTTTTCAAACCTTTTCAAGCTGAGAATCCCAAAACATGTTGTTGCTCCATGGCGGACCCCATTCCCACAACTTCAACTAATTACTAATCAACAATTCATGTAGATTACCTTTTCCAAATTTTACTCGACGGGTCTGGGGACCCCCTGGCAACTTGCTATGGACGCCCAGGGATCCACGAACCACAGTTTGAAACGCTCTGCTCTACATATGCACATAGTAAAATCAAGGATCAACATCTATGTAGTCCTCAACTCATGACTGATTGTTTGATGACAGTTTGAAGATTCAATCTTAAATCAATATTAAGATCTCCATTGTATTGTTAGTTTATGTGTGGATGGATTTTGATTTGATTTTCAATATCCTTTTCCAATTTATTGAACAAATTAACGTTTAACCTGATATTATTTCTCCCCATTGTTTTTATATGTCTACAAAACTTAGGTTCCCAGGAGGCTGGGAATGCTGACATTCACTTTTGGATTTTTTAAAAAATTATTTATTTATCAAATTTCCACCTCGCCCTTCTTACCTACATGACTAAGTGGTTTGTAAATAAAATGGACACTGCAAATAGCAGGCATTTATGCCGGCAGTAGCTCACATTCCTCTCAAACCGCCCCCTCCCAATTGGCACTCACCTTGAAATATCTCAACTTGGTTGGTGTGTAGAATTATGTAGAGCACCAGGATGAGCTGAGGTGCGTTTTCCAGAAAGGTCTCAAAGAGGCGCAAGAGACTGACATCGTGAGACAGGTAAATGGCAAGGTCCTGATCAGTTGCTGTTGCATCTTCCGTCTTGCATGCCCGGAAACCCACTCTCAGGACACCGAGACACCTGTCCAAGGCAACACAGAAGAATCTGAGGCAAGATTTGGAATTATGAAAGCGTGCAGTGGGAGCATTTCTTTAACGGCAGCCCTGGGAGACTTATTTAGTTGGTCTTTAACTTAGAACCATTTGTTGAGTGACTGAAGTTACAACTGACCTGAAACTGGGGGGAAAAGTTACTTATGACCGATCCTCACATTTGTGACCATTACAATCTCTCTCTCTACATGGTCCCGTTAGCAAATTTCAAGTACTTGGCAAACTGGCATGCATTTACAATGGTTGCAGCATTCCAGAGTTATGATATCACCATTTCCAACCAGCTTCTAACAAGTAAAGTCAATAGGGAAAGCTTCATTCACTTAACAACTGAATGATTCACTTAACAACTGCAGCAATTTGCTTAATCATGGCAAAAAAGGTTGTAAAATCGTGTAGTCAGAATAGAGCTGAAAGAGACCTTGGAGGTCTTCTCGTCCAATCAGGAGACTCTAGTGAAGTGATGGTGAATCTATGGCACGTGTGCCACACCGGGTACACAGATCCCTCTGTTGGCACCTGAGCCAAGTAGCCCCAGCATCGCCCCAGAGCTGAGCATACTCAGAAATAGAGCAGCGACGCTGGGCGATGATGTCACAGGACCATGCGCATGCTCAGAAAGAGCAGACACGCTGGGCGATGACATCACGAGCTGCGACTCATTAGCTGCAACTCGTTCAGGCACTCCATGCCTAAAAGGTTAGCCATCACTACTCTAGTCTCTACCATTTCAGACAGGTGGCTTTCCAGTCTTTTCTTCAAAACCTTCAATGATGAAGAACCCACAAGTCAAGGTTATAAGTAAGTCTTGCAATATGGCCACCACAGTGGGCCTGGCAGGTCAAAAACATCCAGCAACCAGTACTTTCTCAATGCTGCTGAAGTATATGACAAAACTTTTTAATAGAAGATCCTAAATGATTTTTAAAGCCCTAACAGACTTCACTTTTTTTCTTATTCCAGGAAATATGGCGAAATAGTGTAAGGAACTAACATCTAAGAAAAAAACTTGCAAACTCAGTGCTTTGAAGTTATGTGTGTAATAACTAGAAAACACTTAAAGATTATGCAGCTTTGCACATACCTCAGAGAAGAGTAGTTTTGAGTAATTAATACTTTGAACTCTGTACATGCTCTGAAAGCAGATAGTTTGAAGTAATGGTTTCTGTTGGTGAAAGAAAGTTCATGTGGAAGAGATGGTTTGCTGGTGAGGTGTACAAAAAGGTCATGCCAATTAATTTGTTGGCAGAAATATGTATTGGTATAGTTAGATTACCTCATATATGCTTATCTTGTCTACGTTAACAAGCATAACTTTCTTCAAACAAATTCCAAGAGGCCCGCTTGGGAAGTAGGATATCGAGAAGAAGGGAGGAATGTGGGAGTATAATGTGAAGAAGAAACATGTAGAGATGTATCAAAGGAATGAGATAATTGCCTGGTTTCTCATGGCAGAAATGTTTATAAAAGGTGAACGCAAATCTAATGGGGTGTGCCATTCTTCCTCTAACCAATGCCATGAGAGGAGGGAGTGAACACCCTTTTTTTGTTCTGGCCATTACAATAAAAGTTTCTTTTTTTAATACACTCACAAACCTCGTCCTTATGGTATTAATTGGGTTTATGAATGCTTAAGTGACTGGAGGGACCGGAAGGGTCACCAGACTCTCGAGAGCTAAAGGAACCTTACAAAAGCTTACAACGTGCGGCTTGGTTTCTAATGCAAATCCACTCAGTGTGGCTAGCCGGTGGTTTGGTGTCTTAACACAAACCTCAAAGAGTCGAGTTAATCCTGTAAAGAGCAACGCTGAGTGAACCACAAACACCTCCGCTGATGCGCACGTTCTTCATTACCGTACTTAACCCTAAAACGGGTTCAGGGGGGTCTGCTCCGGAGGAACGGACAGAGCACACACACACACACACACACACCGCCCTCCTCCCCGGGCACTTTCGGCGTGCTCCGTTCCACCATGCGAGGGTGCGCGCGCAGGGCGGAGGGGCCGAGGCAGGAGGGAGGGAGCTATAATTTAAGAGCTCCCCCGGGCGTGAGGGGCTCCTTTCTCGGCGGTTTCCTTTCTTACGTCCAGTGGTAACGCCGGCTTTGCCCTGAAGGCGGCGCAATATGGAGCTCCCTTGGCGTAGGTAGGCTCCGTGCCGTTTAAAAAGCAGGTAGGGACCCGGGAGGGCCACCGCGGGCCGTGGGAAAGGCGCTACTCCGCACCTTTTTTATCTTTCTCCAGCGCCCTTCGGGAGCGGAGGAAGCGACCCTGAAGAGACGGAGCTGCTGTTGAACTTGGAAGCCGGGGGGGGGGGGTCCTCTCCCGCGGTTCCCTCCAACGTGGAAGTATCGCTGCGGCGCTCTCCAGCCACACCGGCCGCTCCTTGCCTGCCGAGAAGGCGTCGCTGCTAGCCGCCGAGCGCCCTTGGAGCCGGGAAGGAGCCCAGCGGCGCCGTCGAAAGCAGCCCCTTCGCTGACGCAGCGGTGGGCTTTGGACTCTCCAGCCACAGCGGGGCGGCGGGGGACCCTCGACCGTGCAGTGCTGGAGGAGTCCCGAGAGAGCCCTTCCCATGGAGGGCGAGGAAGCGCGGCGGGCGAAGCCGGGGCACCGGGAAAGCAGCGTCCACAGGTACGCCGCCCCCTCCCCGCCCGGGGTTGGGTTTCGAGGAAGGCGCACGAGGGTGCTCGGCTTGGCCGGTCAGGTGTACCAGGAAATGAGGGAAGGAAGGCTCGGTGGGGTCGCGGGCAAAAAAGGGAAGGGGCGCGCGAGTGTGCTTGGGATGAATTCTCGAGCTCCTTTTCCTTTAAGGGCTGAACTTCTCATAAGTATTTTCCTTTGTTGAGCGGTTGGCCTGCCATTCAAGGACGGCGCGCTTATAGCTTTTAATGGGAACAAGTTTATCTGGGAGAGCGAGGTGTGTTTGCCTTTTATATTCGGTCAGCCGAGGGCGTTTGTTTGCTTGACTGAATCCTGCTTTAAGGATTTTATTGCTAGTGGCTTTATTTCAAGCAACACCCAGACCTCCAGCCTCGTCTCCCCTGTCCCCTCGCAGTCTTGGCCCATTAACACCAGGGGCCCATCTTGATGACGGATCCTAGGATCAGGAGAGATGACAGGCGGCCAATTCCCCCCCTTCCCTACTCCCTCCCCCTCTTCCCATTCCCTTTCCTCCACATCCCATAATTCTGTAAATATTTGTTAAAGTTCTATGTTAATTATTTAAGTTATT
>JANHFO010003276.1:49016-61646 GCA_032468095.1 Pareas carinatus
CCTGCAGGTGGGTGGGGGCGGGCAGGGGAAGAGTGCCTAAATAAATGTCTTCGAGTACGCACAAGATGGAGTAAGATAAAAACATCCCAAAGAAAGTACGGGAGCCGGGAAGTCACAAGCCACTTTCGGTATTGGTTGATCAGAGGTGTCTCCTTCCCTCCCTCTCCCCCTCCCTACATGTGGGGGCCCAGAGTGATGGGATTGAGAGTGCCACCCACGTCCACTGACCACTGATTGCCACTTGAGTCCCAGAGCCTGGGGGGGGGCGATCGTCTTGTACCACCCCTGAAATCTGTCACTTCCCCACTCCCGCCCCCCATCACCGCCCTGTCCCACCTCACCTGCCTCTTGGATAATCCTCAGTGCCTGTGTGCTCTCCCCCCCCTCCCGTCGCAGGGGAGGGGGCGCAATTTGCACAAAAGGAAGCCCACTTGCCACAGCATCCTTGGAACAGAGGTGGGAATTGAGAGAGAGAGAGAGAGAGAAGCAGTCGACACATGCAATCAGGATCGCCGTCCTTGGGAGGGGTGGGAAGCTGGCCCAGCAGTAGAATCGAATCAATGTCTCTTTTATTTCTAAGGTTTATCTGTGAATGTATTAAAAACCAAGAATCATGAACCTAATCCTGCATCTGCTTTCATTTCTCTCCTCTCTCTGCTTGCTTTCTGTGCAAAGCCACATATTTTCACAGGGTAAAGAAACACAGGGTTGACATGTGTCTTTTTTCATGTTTTATTAAAAAGTCCATTTCATATAAAAATGGTAAAAATCACATACTTTTTTCAACGTAGATCCATTGTTTGCGTGTACATTCAATCCGTATATTATTACAAAAGCAATTTGACTAACTCGAATGCGATTTTAGTTTCTACTCCGTCGTTCTTTCCTCGAGCCATTTATAAAAGAGTGTCCAGATTTGAAAGTATTCTGTTTCTTCGTTCTCTTTTAATCTGATAGTTAATCCATCCATTTCTGCACAGTCTAATGTTTTTCCTATCACTTCTTCGTGTGGTTGTGTCTTCTTCCTTTCAATATTGTGCAGATACAATTCTTGCTGCTGTTACTACATGAAGAATCAAATAGACATTTTGCTTATCAAGTTTCTCTGAGTAAGAATAGTTGAGGTTTAAATCTTTACTCCTAATATTTATCTTTACCAAGTATAAATTTTTTCTCCGGTATTTTTTATTTTTTTGCATAATCACATGTCCACCACATTTACACTTCCAACATTTATCTGACGCATTTTTAAACATTTCTTGCAGTTCTTTCTTTACTTTATTTTATTTCTGGTGTCGTATGCCATCTATAAGACATTTTATATAAGTTTTCTTTATATGATAGACATTGTCATTCTCTAGTTTCTTTCCCATAATGGATTGACATGTGTTTTGAGAGAGGAACAGTCTGTCTCTCTTCTTATAGCTTTTAAGTCTTGGCGCCAACAAAGCAACCTCCAGCCCTGGGAACAGAGACTTCTTCCCTCTCCCCACTGTGGATCCTTTTGTTTTTCTAGGGGAACAGAAGAAATGAGCATCCATCTTGGACCGCACTACAAATGCTTGTTGTGGGCAGATAAAATGAGGCTGTTGAGAGTGGTCAAACTACACAGGGACCCTGTTGACATATTGTTCTCCCCCCACCAACCCGAAGTCCAATAAGAACAGTGTTTAGATGATGCCATAATCCAGGATTTTCTCAACCGTGGCCATTTGAAGACGTGTGGACTTCAACTCCCAGAATTCCCCAGCCACAGTGTGAATTGAAGTCCACACATCTTCAAGTGACCGAGGTTGAGAATACTGCTATAGTTAAAATTTCTAATGACCTTTGCAGTACAAGCAGTCTGCAGCCTATGACCACAATTGAGCCAAAAGTTTGTTGCTAAGCGAGACAGTTAAGTGAATTTTGCCCTTTTGCAACCTTGGCCACTTGAAGATGTGCGGAAATCAGTTCACAGTGTGACTGGGGAATTCTGGGAGTTGAAGTCCACACATCTTCAAGTGGCCAAGGTTGAGAATACTGCTATAGTTAGATTTCTAGTGACCTTTGCTGTACAGGTGATCCTCAATTTAGTAGTCCACAATTAGACTGATAATTTCAGTTGCTAAGCAAGATAGTTATTAAGTAAATTTTGCACCATTTTACAACCTTCCTTGCTAGTTAACTGAATCACTGCACTTGTTGTTGAGTGAATCTGACTTTTCCATTGACGTGTCCAAAGGACACTGCAGCCATCATAAATATGAGCCAGTTGCCAAGCATCCCAATTTTGATAAGTCGCATCTTTTTCAGTATCGCTATAACTTCGAACAGTCACTAAAACCTGTAAGTCAAGGACTACCTATAACCCTCAGTTGTTCCTTCTGCTTAAAGCAGAATCCACTATGCAGTGTGGGAGTGAATTCAATTTTAGGGGCTTTCTGAAATGAACTAAACAGAATAGTAAAGAGATGGCCAAACTGCTACGTCGTAATACCCACCCATGCGCCCCATTTTCCAATTTTATTTACTGGGTGGGAGGGGATTTGGCTCTCCTGCATGACATGGTCTGTGGAAGGTCTTCAATTAGTCCGCCCAAAGTCCCTTCGAACTGCAAGGTGAGTGGCAAATACATTGGATAATCATCAAATAGTTCAAGATGGCCACTTTGCCTGTATCACGTTTGTAGGATTGTGATGACCTTGTGAGAGAACAACAAATGATGCTGGGCGCTAAAGAAAGATGGCAGAACCCAAACTTCCTGGAAGAATTCTCATGAGGATTTGATTAAAGGGGGGCGGGGGGAGAGCACACTTGATTTATTGTTGGGAATATTTGGACCATCTTAAAAAAAAAATGTTTAGGAAAACTGATAGTGCCCCTTACAGCCGCTCAATGTGGCTTGCAGAAATAAAAACACAATATAAAAGAAATAAGGCTAATAAAAAATAAAAATAAAACAACCCCCACCCCAGGGACAACACACACTCATACCAGTCGTTTTATGGGCTCCATCCCGCTCTTGAGTTCCCCATGCCCGCTGGCAGAACCAGGTCTTCAGGGCCTTCCGAAAAGGGAAGGATCCAGTTTAATTTCCGGAGGGATGCTGTTCCAGAGGGAGGGAGCCACCACCAGGAAGGCCCTGTTTCTGGGTCCCGCCAGATGGGCCTCCCTAGTGAATGGGACCGACAACATTCCTTGCCTCTAGTGGGTTGGGCAGGTGTGACCAGCAAGAGACGGTGCCTCCGATAATCCCGCCCCGAGTCATGATGGGTTTTAAAGGTGACAGCCAGCGAATTGAACCCGGAAGCAAATCGGCAACCAAGGCAGCTCCGGGAGAGGTAACACACGTGCGCACCAAGATCTGCACAAAACCATGCGGGCTGATGCATTTTGAGCCATCTGGAGCTTCTGGATGCTTTTCAAGGGCAGCCCCATGTAGAGCATGTTGCATCGGTCAAGACAGTTGGATGTAAAGAGTGATTCTCCTTAGGAGGCGGGACCCGCAACATTCCTCGCTTCCCTGTTCTAATGGAGAGGGGGCTTCCGATGTTGGGGTGCTGGGGGGAGGCCTTTCTAGGAGTATTTTCCATATTGGCTGGTTTTCCTTTCCACACACTTCCAGCCTGGCTAACAAGGTGATATTTGTTTTTTTTCTTCCAGAGTGGAGTATTTGATCCCATTTGTAGGTTCCGTTAGGTGCCAATCATGATTTTGATGGTTATATTTCCCTCCCCCATCCATAGGATTTCAAGCAATGGTTGAGTCAAATCTCTACACTTTGCCATCACTGGGACTGCAGCTGTCACCCTATATTTTATTTCTTTGATTACGGTCAACCTTTTCCGATATGCAATTACAGCTAGAAGGGTCTACATCAGATCATTGGGTCCGAAACATAGGTATTTAATAGGCAATATCGAAAAATTTGTTTAGAGACCACTTTATAAGATGGAAAGGCTCCTCTTGAAGGTGTTTAAAATGATTTTAAGGCACTAGTACAGGTAGTCCTTGACATATGACCATAATGGAACCTGCCCATTATGTCATAACAGTTGTAAAACCGTTCACTCACGTGGCTGACCTAATTCTTTGTTTTTGGTTAAGAAAACCAGTGATTTGTTTTTCAGGCACACCAAAAACCAGAAATAACCTTCATACTGTGTTTGCTCGAAAATAAGACCGGGTCTTATATTAATTTTTGCTCCAAAATACGCACTAGGACTTATTTTCAGGTAGGTCTTATTTGGGTGGAAATGCGGTAATCCAGGATGCTGATCCCGACGGGCCCTCCGTCGTGTGCGTCCTCGCTCTGCCCAAAACGCACACTTTCTGCCCTTCAGTCTCTGGGCAACGGGTCAGAAACGATCCCTGAGGTCAAAAGGCGAGGAGGGCTATCGATGTTACCAAATCCGAGGCGTTGATCTGAATGAGAAACCGCGCACGTTCGAATTGACGTCCTGGTTTTGACAACATATCCATAGCCCTCCTCGCCCCTTGACCTCAGGGATGGTTTCTGTCCGTCGCTGAGATAGCGACGGGCAGAAACTGCATGCGTTGAACAGAGCGAGAGATCAGCTCCTCCCACCTGTTTTGATGCTGGCTTGTTTGCAAGGGACGTACTACTACTGACGATCTTAACTAGGGCTTATTTTCAGAGTAGGGCTTATATTTACAAGCAGTCTGAAAAATCATGTTAGGGCTTATTTGGGGGGCAGATCTTATTTTTGGGAAAACATGGTAAAATGTCGAAATGTGACCTCAGGATGCTGCAAATGACTCAATATAGCCATGTTGCCGAGTGCCCAAATTTCAGTTGTGACATAGAGGGTGCCCAATCGTCAGAACTTTGAATCCAGGTTGTGTAAGTTCTATTTTTCTGGTCAATTTTAATTTCGAATAGTTCCTAAGTAACTGGTTGTAAATCAAGGACAAACTGTATGAGCCAGTTGCTCCGGTGTGTTTTTTGCTTATTATTCCTAAGAGGGTTGGGGAAGGAAAGCCGACAACTCAAAGAAAGATACATATACCATGCTTTCTACGCTGAAACAACCTAGTGGTTTGTCCAGAAATATTTATTTGAAAATTAGTGTTACCTAATTTATAAAAGTGGTGTTAATCAAGAGTTACAATTTCCTGATGGAGAAAATTAAGGCAAAGATAGTGTCTAGGAAAAACCAATTTATTGGAGACTATATGGGAGAATCGATACTAATTAGGTTAATTAAATGGTGTCTGCTCCAATTAACACCATAATTCATTTGGGTTGGTTTATTTTAGGTCAAATCGCAGCTCTGAGGGTTTCCACTAGGATTCAAAATGAATTCCATTTACTCCTGCTAACCATTAACCTCGCAGACTCGGAAATCTGTTTCCCATTTAGATAATGTGCATCTGTGCAAGTTACCCAAGGTGCCCATCCCTGCCGAGCAGATTCATCAAGCCACAAGTGTGTTCTCTTTGCGATCAAAGCCTTGTAGCCAATTGTGGTAGTGGTTAACACAAGGATTTGCACAATTTAAATCTGATGTTCAGGCTCGTATTGGGGAGTCCCATGCCTTCCGGTGTTAAGTGGCTTAACTCCATGTGTTAGGATCATATATTGGAAAACCATGGAGTTCATAATCGCCGCAGCAGAATAACAGAGTTGGAAGGGGCCATGGAGGTCTTCTAGTCCATCCTTCTACTCAAGCAATAAATCCTGTCACATTCCAGAAAATGGCTGTCCACTCCCTTCTTTAAAACCTTCTGTGATGGAGCACCCAGTTTCTGAAGACAAGCCATTTCACCCATCGTTCTGTCCAGCAATCATGGACTTGCCTCACGTTATCTCTGCCCAACAGGTAAATGTTCATCCCCCATGATTATATCGCAATCTGCGTTGCATCTGGTTTGTTGCTCTGATTCGACTAAGGTTTCCTGGCATGGGCTACCTGCAGGGCAGGACCCACTGATTCTCAAGTAGGCACTGCCTGTGGGGAGCAGATTTGCAACTTTGAGGTGTCATAGTCACATTGCTACCCCTAGATGAATGGTGAAGTCATGGCGAAAAGCATTTTTGCCCAGCTTCACCAGGAACACCAATTTCAGCACTTCCTGGAGCAGGAAAACTGGCTAGTGACCTTTTATCACCACATAGAATTTGTCCATATGATTTCCATGGGGCTGCTTTTGAAAGTCAGTTGGACCTTTGCAAGTGGTCTGAAATAAAGTTGCCCATATACCAGTAATGCGAACCTATTCCACGCGTGCCACAGTGGGCGCACGCAGAGCCCTCTCTGCTGGCACGCGAGCCAAGTCGCCCCAGCATTGTCCCAGACCTGAGCATGCTCAGAAACGGGTAGCGGCACCAGGCAATGACACCACGGGGCATGCACATGCTCAGACAGTAGCAACGCTCAGCGATGACATCATAGGGACATGTGCATGCTCCGAGTAACGTGTCAGCCGATGATGTCACGCGCCGCAACTGATTAGTTGCCACTTGTCCGGGCACTTGGCGTCTAAAAGGTTAGCCATCCCTGCCATATACTGACTGGCACAATCTCCTTAAGTTATTGCGATTCTCATGCAACTCAAGATGCTCGTTTGTTCCCAAAAATCCATCCATGGCTTGGTGCCCTCTGGATTACTTCCTCCGGCTTTATCCAAGGAATTCCTCCCAGAAGCTGTGTGCGATTCTCTAATTTTGCAAGATGAGTAGAACTGAATCTAGAACTATTCTTCCGGTTATGGTCTCCCTGCGCTAGAATAACCTCCTTGGTCCCCTCCTTGGGGACATCCTTCCAGGTGAAGATTTCTCCTGGAGGATCTTTGGAAAACGACAGCGTGTCACTTGCAACATTAGATTAGGCAGTTGTTTATCTGGTATTATGGAATAGGCACTTTCCTTTTCATTTCTGAATACAGGTTGTCATTTTACCAACTTCTTGTGGTTTGTGTTGCTGTAGGCTACTGTTAAGTCTGCCAGACCTGGCCATAGATGAATAATCAGGGCCTGGAGGCAATCGCTAGTCAATCTCTCTCTCCTACACAACACTCACACATCTTCCTCGGCAAGAATCTTTCCCTCATTCTCTCAAGTGGCTTCTATTACATCTCAGCGCTGGCCAGGCGGCTCTCCAGTTTCCTTTTAAAGGGTTTCCAGTCACCCATCACTTGCACCTTGCAATCAAACACTGTACAATGAAACATCTGATAAACCCTCAATCTACGGCTCAGCCTCCAGGGAGACCACTTCCTAAGCCCCTCGCCCATGCCTGTTGTTCTCCTCAGCTCTAGCGTGGAAGTTGATCCGACTATAATCATCCACCCACTGCTGCAATCATTAATAATAGAAATACAGACCTCTCTTTGCAGAACCGACACTCATGTGGCAAAACCTAGGGAATGAGCAACTATTACCAGGGAAAGGCCATTAATTTATAATCGATTAGATTGCTAATGTTGCTTTTTGTCCAAGCGCTCAAGGCAGCAGAGAAAGCCCTTCCCTCCCCAGTTCCCCCATACAACCAGGCTGCCTCTTGTGCTGGGACAGTTAACGAAGCCAAAATCACCCAGGCAACTCATAGGTCACGCTGTATTTCACTAACCACAAGGGTTGAAATATTCTTGGCCTAGCAATTTCATCATTATGCCCCCTCAATTCTGCTACAGGGAATATATCCAGAGACATTACAGCTATGATTACACATAGTCCTCAATTTACGACTGCAACGGAGCCCCAAACTAAGGTTGTAAGTCATCATGGTTCTAATTTTGAGGCATCTATGTGACTGGAAGCAATTTTCTGGCCTTCCTTTTTTTGCTAAGTAAATCCATTCGTTTGAATTGGCAGCTTGCTTGCCAGAAACTGGCAAAAATCATTGCAAATTGCAAGGTCACGACCACAGAACCCACAACTGATTGCAGAATGCTGCAACTGCTTGTAAAATGGACCCACCTGATATGCAGGCACATGATCATCTGACATGTGAGCGTAGGTGGACTCACAACAGCTGGTGGGGGATTTACAGGCCATAAAACACCCCTTCTATGGTGCTGTAACTGTGGTTGTAAAACCACCAGTCATTAAGCAAGGGCTACCTGTACAGTCTTTAGCCTTTCTGGGGGCTTAAGGGACAATCTGTGCATATTTGTGAGGCAGTTGAGCATAGTGGTGAAGGTGCTGGGCTAAACTGGGAGGGTGTGACTTGTGGTTCTCCTTTAGACATGAAAGTTGGTTGGGTCTCTCTCAACCCAAACCATGAGGTAGGATTATATATATATGATGTGAACTCGTGTTAGGAAGGGCATCCAGCCAATAAATGCTCAGCTCCACTCAGTTGCCCAACTCCACCCCAAATCAAGAGAATACAGGGTCATAAAAATATATATGCAATCTCTTGATTTGGGGTGGAGTTGAGCATTTATTGTCCGGATACCCTTCCTAATGCCTATGAGTAGTTCACAGTAAATATTTTCTCCTTGTGCCCTGATAGAAAAACATCTGTTGCTGGCCAAGTGGAAGGCGAGCATCTTCACCTCTAGACCACCAGGCTGCTCAGGCAAAATCATTACATAATGGTGGGATCATAAGGATGATGGTCACCACCATCACTCTTGCCAAGGCCTCGTGTGGTACTTCAAACCTTTTTTGTGCAGAAGAATCAAATTTCAGCAGCCCGATAGGGAAAGAAGCACATGGGCTCATTTTCCTTCAAAGATGACGCCAATGTTCATGCCAGATGCCACAGGTGATGCTCCAGTTGCCCCTCAACTCTGACCTCCCTTGAGGGCAGCGTGTAAGCAAAAAAGGACAGCAGTGAGTGAAGAGGAGCTCCTTTTCGGATGGCAAAGGAAAGTGTGTTACCGATAAAGGAGAATATTTGTAGCTCAGGGTTGCAACTGAGGGGTCCTTGGTGCTCTTTGAGCTTGTTTTCTTGCAGACGTTTCATTACCAAACTAGGTAATGTCATCAGTGCTAGTGAGGAGTGCTGTCTGCTGTCAGTTTATATTCTGGTAGCTTGATTGGGTCTTATTTACTTGCTAGTTAGTCTAAAGTTAACCTTGGGAGTTAATCTATGCTGATCTGGGTCCTGGTGGAGGGGTGCTGGGGTCCTTTTGTTCCCTTTGGGCTGATTGATTGTCTCTTTTGCAGTCTATAAATGTTGTTAACGTCTATGTGCCTATCGATGGCTAATTTGTCAGAATAGCAGGCTTCTAGAAATGCCCTGGCTTTTTTGGACCCGGCCTGGTCTAGGATTGTCCCCGTGTGTGCATCCCAAACTCATCAGTTGCCTGCCCTGAGCCTTGCCATTATCTCCCTTCCATTAACCAGCCACACAGTGTACAGCTCAGATCAATATTGTTCTCTATACTGAACCTCGAGACCGTTTACATCTGCTTTTCCCCTTACGGCAAGCACGAAGGGCAAGCCGTAAAAAAAAATCATCCAATCTTTTCTGCACCTAAACAAAAGAAAAAACACATTTAGTTTTATATTCATTTAATAGTTTACCAATTGGTACAATAAGATTTTTGTTTTAATATGCAGAAAACATGAATAAATTTTGTTTTACACAGTCTGAGAGCAACAAATCTTACTGTAAAACACAGAGCAGTATTATATACATTCCTTTACTGATTTTTGTTTTTGATTTTAATCGTGTCAATATCTTCAGTTAACTCCTACATTCTGGGGTGTGTGTGTGTGTGCGGAAAAACGTTTTCCAATAGCAATTTCTACATCGCTCTTACCAGATTAAAAAAAAACATAGACTCTTGTCTTCTTGCCAGTGTCAGGATCAAACTTCTAAAACATGGACAATTTTTGCTAATTACTTCCAGAAAGAAGGATGTGCTTAGGACAAGAAAGCAGTTACGAGGACAGAGAGAGAAAAACAAGGAAGGGGAACCGACTGAATATCCAGTTGTGACTTGCTAAATCCAGTTCCACATATTTTTATCACCCTTATATCCCATTTCCTCCCCAATCACTCTTGCTAACTAAACACCGTCATCAATAGAGATTTGTAGTAGCTTAGTACCTTGGGTATTTTTTAAAAAAATACATTAACTGTAAAATCAACGGAGAAGTCGTTTTCTCTCTCAAATGCGGTCCATTTTACATCCCAAATAGCAATTTCAGGATTTTCAAGCCACAACTTTGTGCGAAACCCAAAGCAAAATATCATCATTTTAAATAGCTTTCAAGGATCGGGTTGTGGAGTCACGGAAACAGGCAAAGAGAGGAATGGGAAAAGAATGATTCGACCAAGTGTTCGACTGACATAAAGGAAGGTAAGAGGCAAACGGAAAGAGCAGCAGACAGAAGAGACCTGGAAAGGGATACAGGGAGTCGGGGGAACGGGCGGTGAAGCAATCGCCAAAGCTTTCAAAATACTACAGTGCTCCACAGCTCTTGACAACTTGCTAGCCACTAGTATTTTGTGGTTGTTGTTTTTTGTTTCGTTATTAGTGCTCTGGGCACATCATTGGTCACACCACACACGAAAGCAGGACGGCTTTTAAAACAAAACAAAACAAAGTGTAAAGTGCAGATTGCTCCAAGACTTGAGTTAGGGTCGTCCAACTCTGGCAACGTTAAAACCTATGGACTTCAACTCCCAGAATTCCCCAGCCAACATTGCCAAAGTTGGGACACCCCGACTTAAGTTTTGGGATTATGTTCAAACCACCAAAAAAGAAAAAAGGTTTGCACTTTTTTTCAGGTGAAAGAACCAAACCAAAAAATAACCCCCAAGCGGATCTAGGACTTTTCCCGGGCACGATCTCCGCTCCTGCAGTTCTAGAATGGCTCAAGAAAAACCGCCTGCGACTGGACACAGGGAACTGTCCCCTACAGGAATCTGACGCTTTGTAGCCCCCGTGCCCATGTTCGAACGACCAAATGTTTCAACGGTGAACTTTCCCCCCCCCCTCCAAGTTTGGCTTTTGTGTTGAAAACGTGGCTAGTTCAACCCACAACCATCCCTGAGAATGCTTGCTGATAATGGACTTATATTAAATAGAGGGGCAAAATTTGCAAGTTCCTTTCCTCTAAAATTAATGGAAGAAAAACAGCTAGCCTCAATCTCTCTTGCTTTGCTGTTTTGGTAGGAGGGGGGGAAGCAATAGTGGTACTTTCCCATTAATAAGGTACCCTTGTTTCACGGATTATGCAAATACAGTTATCTCCACTTTAAAAAAAAATAAAGTCACTACATCTGGCCAAGAACTATTTTTTCAGCTGTTAGCAGGTATTGTTACATGCTCAAAAAACCAGAGAGCCACCGCTTTAAAGTAGAAAACCTTCAATATCCAAGGTTCGCAAGCAGGAAGTTCTGACGGACCACAAAATGACAGCATTGTGTCCAGCTTCTACCCTCAAACTACCTTTGGTCTCCTAGTTCCTAGATAAGAAACCCAAATACCCTTAAAAACACACAGAGGGGGGAATCAGTGGGTTGAACCAATGTTTGTGATGGAATCTTCTCTCTCTTGACATGCATTTCAATCCTCCAAGAATGTGTTTCTCTTACTTGTTTTTAAAGGGACACATTTTGCTTTTCGTTTTGTTAAATAAGTTATAGAACGAATAAAAGCAAATACCCCTTTATCTTAAAACAGGTCCAACTGGCGGCGTGCTTCATTAATATTAGGTGATTTTTTTTGGGGGGGGGACAAAAAGATATGCCTGATTAGTTAAAGATTAGACTTTATGGCGTAAATGAGAGGTTGACTCATAATGTTGACAAACGGGATCAATACATCTATTAGGAGATTGGCCTTAGGCACAATTAGAGTATTTTTTCAAATTTTCCACATTGAAATAGGTCTGCAGCTTGCATTTCCTCAGTCACGTTAAAGTGACTGGACTTCAACTCCCAGAATTCCCCAGCATGGCATAGTAGAATTCTGGGAGTCGAAGTCAAATCATCTTAAAGCGGCTAAGGAAACTTGCAAACTATCAGTTAGCATATAACTCTTTTTCATTTGCTGTAACGGGAATTTTTGTAGTACTGTGAGAGCTTGCTACTCCCCATAAAACATTCAGAAATCTGGGATTGCTTGCTTTTAAGTTACTAACTGGAATAGCAAGGGAGTTCCGAATTGCACCACTTAATAAACTTCCAGCAGCTTTGGGGTTTTTTTTGGAAGAGGTGATGGCTTTCTCTATTGTTGGCTTTGCACAAACCTGAAACCATAATCAAAACCAGCAAGAGACGGCGTGGCTGAACCCTCAGGAGTTCAGAATTGGGAGATTCACACCTAACTGCTCTAAGTGGTAACTAAGGAAGAGCAAGACTAGCAGCCTCCTACAACGGGTTTTGCATAAAGCGTCAAAATGTTAGAACGCAAAGAAATTGAGATGGGGGGGGGAGTACACACACATCATACCAAGGTTCTCTTCCTATTTTGCAAGCTTGGTAGTATGAACATACTTTTTTTTCTTTCTTTTTTAAACATGATAGGAAACCCAAATCAAAATATATCCTATTGATTTAGCAAATACCATAAGAGGGGGAGGAAAACAGAAATTTTATTTGTTTCCATTAATTACATTTAAGATTCTAAGTTGCAGCTTTGTTTTAAATCTAGTATCCTTAGATTTCTTAAGCATACTTAAGTGATGTTACAGAGATACGTGTTTCTGAAATTGGGGGG